>SNQJ01S0051089.1:26140-44402 GCA_010110895.2 Picea sitchensis
AGCCAGCCAATTTATAACTGTAGTTTATACCGCTATTGCATGTGGAGAAGAAAAGTATTGTCGCCTGCACCATTGTGCATTGATTTCAGAGAGTTGAACAAGGCCACTGTGAAATGCCACTGTGAAGAATAAATATCCTCTACTTAGAACTGATGATTGATAAACTAAGAGATGTAAAGATTTGAGGTCAGGTTACCATAAGGTAAGGATAAAAGAGGAGATCAGGTTACCATTAGGTAAGGATAAAAGAGGAAGACAACTTTCAAAACTAGATTTGGATAAGAGATTACTAAGACAACTTTCAAAACTAGATACAAATACTATGAGTTTGTAGTGGTGCCATTTGGTTTGATATTTGGACAAGTTTGTCATTGTGTTCCTTGATGACATTCTTATTTACCCAAAATTAGAGGAAGAGAATGAAGAGCACTTGAGTTAGTACTACTACTGCTAAGAGAGCATCAAATTTATGCTAAATTAAACACATGTTCTTTTTATGAGAGGTAAATTAATTTTTTGGAACACATCATTTATGATGAAGGAATAATAGTAAATCCATAAGATTGAAGCTATTACGGGATGGCCTACACCTTATAACATATTAGAGGTAAGGCCATTCATACGACTCACTCGATACTATAGAAGGTTTAGAGGAGGATTCTCCAAAATTGCACATCCAATCACATATTTATAGAAGAAAGAAATTAAATTTTAATGGATTTTGGAGTGTGAGGAAAACTTCCAATTGTTAAAGGAATTGTTCACTAGTACATCCATTCTCAAGATCTCTGATCCAACTGAAGATTTTGTGGTATGTACAAATACTTGCAAGGAGGGAATTGGTGGAATTCTTACCAAGAATGGGCATGTGGTTTTTTATGAATCCAAAAAACTTAAGGAGCATGAGAATAATTATATCACATATGAATTAGAGCTCACTGCCATTGTGAATGCATTGAAAATGTGGAGACATTTTTTGATGGGGAGAAAATTTGAGCTAAGAATAGATCATAATGATATGAAATGTTTATTTGAACAACAAACTTTGAATGCTAGGCAAACACGATGCCTAGAATTTATTTGTGAATATGATTTTGATATCAAACATATTAGAGGGAAAGAGAACAAGGTCACTGACACACTCAACATAAGAATACATGCAATGCATGCCATAGCCATTAGCACATATAAATCATATTTGAAAAAGATAATTTTGGAAGATTTTATTTCAAAAGGACATTATCTCTAGCGAAAAGAAGGACTACGACATAAAATGTACAACATAAATATGAAGATTACAAGTTGGAAGGTAGTGGAATCCTTATGCATACAAATAGAGTTTACGTTTCTAAATTTTGTGAATTAAGGAAACTTGTATTAAATGAAATACATAATGTTCCATATGTTGGACATCTTGGGTATCAAAAGACAAGTGCAGTAGTAAGGAACAAATATTTTGGCCAAAAATGAAGAAAAACATTGTTGAGTATATAGTCAAATGTATGGAATGTCAGAGAATAAAAGTTGAGCATAGACATCCAACAAGATTTCTACATCCATTACCAATACCGAGATGGATATGGGAAGTGGTAATAATTGATTTTATCACTAAGTTGCCCAAGACAAAAAGTCAACAAGACTCCATCATGGTAGTGGTGGACAAGTTGACAAAAGTTGCTCACTTTATTTCAATTAAGTCAACTCATGAGGCAACTAATATAGTAGATATTTACATGCAAGACATTGCCAAATTGCATGGGATACCAAAGGCAATTGTTTCAAACATAGATCTAAAGTTTACTTTCAACTTTTGGAAAGTGTTGTTCAAAGGATTTCAAACAAGTTTGAACTTAAGTACAACATATCATCCACAAACAGATGGGTAGATAGAGAGAGTTAATCCACTGATTGACAATATGTTAAGAATGTATGTTATAGACAATTCCTCCAAGTGGGAGGATTATTTAGATCTAGTGAAATTTTCATATAATAATGGATATCATGCTCCTATGAAGATGTGTTATTTTGAAGCTTTGTATGGTAGAGAGTGCAATATTCTAGTTACTTGGGACAATCCAATAGATAGAGTAGTACTTGAGTCATAGTTGCTCAAAGCAATGGAATAACAAATGGTCAATAACAAGTAAAATTTGAAAACAACACAGGACATGCAAAAGAGTTATGTAGACAAAGGCAGAATACCAAAAGAGTTCAGGGTTGGGGAGAATGTATACCTAAAAGTTAGACCAAAGAGGTCCTTGAAGTTGGGACATTGTCTTAAGTTGGTAGCTAGATACCATGGAACTTTTGAAATCTTAGCTAGGATAGGGCCTCTTGCATACGAACTTGCATTTCATACTAGCATAGAATCTCATGATGTGTTTCAAGTATCACTATTAAAAAATATGTACCTAATCCTAACCATGTTATTGATTAGACTTTGATTTAGGTGGATTCAAAGGGAGGTTGGTAGCGTCCTCTGCCCTCGACGGCACAGCCGCTCTCACCCAGGACCTTCTCTAATTCTGGCCCTAAGAGTCAAAGTACTCTTCCACTCCACTCGGGAGTCCACTACCCACAGTAAGCTCCTTTGGCGATCTCCCTTTCGGAAATCGGGAAATCGGAATTCGCGATCTCGCGAATTCTGTGAGCGCAGTCACATGCAACTCAAAACCCCGAACCTCGATGGTCAACGGGTCAACCCTTTCGGATATCGGGATTTTACCTATCGGGAAATCGGGAATGGCGATGTCATGTTTCACTGCCTTTTTCAATCCCCGAACCCCGAACTCCAAATTGACGCCACCTGTCTCCCACTATCTCTTGTGGTCCCACACTACCACATAACTCTTCCACCCGTGCGATCGGGGATCACGGGATCGCGATTTCAATTGTCGCGAGTCCTTTGCCTTGGAAAATCCCGAATGCCGAAACCCCGATGACGCCTGTCAACACCCACGCTATCACCGTGGGACCCGTCGCAATTCGGGACTTTGCTGGTCCTTTGTGATCCCTTTGACTTTGGAAACGCCGAAGTGCCGAATCCCGACTCCCTGGGATCTCGCGACACCTGTCCCGTTTCTGATCAACGGCTCCCGTCAACTCGGGAAATCTCGATTTGCGATTTGACAAGTCACAAAACACTTACCTCGCCAAACGCCGAACCCTGAACCCCGATGGGCCGAGATTCGATGGCCAGTTCCCTCCTGCGCCTTTAGACAACTCCTGCGCAACTCTTTCCCGATCGGACGGTCAGCGGGATCTCGTGATTCTCCTCCACTAACTTTGACCGTCGGTTCTCTTCTTTGAAAAACTCCTCCGCTTTAAAGTGCTTCCGGTTCAAATCCTTCCTGGGTCTGCTCCAATGCGTTCTCCACGGAACTATCCCTCCTGAGCTTTTATTCTCTGACTCCTTCAGAGACCTTCCGCGCGCGTTTTACGTGCTCGACTTCCAACAGCTCTCAAAGTGTTGAAGTCATCCAGACCCTGCGCGTCCACAAAGACAGCAGTCCCTACCTTCCTTTGCTCAGACTCCCTGCTGAGGCTTTGACCTTGACCTGCACTTCACCTGCACGCTCTGTCAACCCAATTCAACTTCTGGGTGAGCGAGAATAAGAGTTTAACTGTAGAGCCTCCTCGACGCACTCTATGCGGAGGAATTCAACTGCACTCTATGCAGGAATCTCCTGGCTCAAACAGAGAAACAATTGAAACTTATTTCCTCATTCTCTCAGGTTTCGAACCTGCCATGCAATAACATATGCAGCATATAGAAGAAAGGCATAAAAAAAAGCAAGTATGCAACAACATAATATCAACAACACACGGAAAACAAACACAGCCATGGAATTGAATCAAAGTCTTTCTTCTATTAATTCAATCTGTACATGGGTGTTCTTCACAAGTTCTCTGCTGGCTCTTTCCTTCAGAATGCAGGAATGATAATACAATGATACAAAGGAGGGTGCCTATATTCCCTTTTCCCTCTCGAAAGTAAAACTATCTAATCTACAGTTAATTCCTATCTAACAACATTAAAACTATTAAATGCCTTCCTATCTATAATATAATACAAGTGCACTCGGCTTTGAATGCCTTCATTTAAATGGCGGCGCAACAATACCGAGGTAGAATTCAAAATTGAAGTTTGTTGGCTTGTCCAGCTGTCTCTTCTTTCTCCTCGCGCTGGCTCGCTTTATGAGGTGTGGATGCTCCTGCATCAGAGGTATGCATGTATAATTAGTGTGCATTATGGACAAAAAGGTCACATTGCTTAGGAACATAGCCATAAGACAGGTAAAGATCCAATGGAGTCATTACAACCTTGAAGAAGTGACATGGGAGCCGGAGGATGTCATGTAGGAGGCATACCCACATTTGTTTTGAAATTTTGATGTTAAAGTTTTTGATATTGTGCATAGTTTTGATGTTGCACCAAGGACGATGCAAATTTAAGGGGCACGAGAATGTAATACTCCAGTTTTGATCCCTAGATTATTAATGTATATGTAATGATGAAATGGCTATACGTTGAACATACACGACTTGTAATATGTACATTGAACTACACTATAAATACATTAATGACTGCATAAACAAACAAACAAACAAACAAACAAACAAAGAAATGGGGGCTATTAGTCCATGAGGGGAAAGAAAAGGGGGGCTTAGGAGACCAAGTGAGGATAATATTATTTTATTTCTACCCTATATTATTTAAATTTAAATTTATTAAACCTTTGCTTTATCATTATCCTAAGTTCTTTAACCTTGGGATTAGTTGCCAAAAGAGAGATACATGGGCTTCTCATGAAGGGACGTAGTATCTCCTTTGCATGCAACTATATTCTATGATTTTCAGCATGCAAGTGAGTATTCTTGTTCATTATTCCTTGAGTTTTCTACTTAGAACTTAAGGTGCCATAGTTTTACAACCGTGAAACTTTGAGAAATTGCTGCCAGGAAATTATGAGAGAAATATGATTGCTAGTATAAAGAGGAATTTAATTATAGCTGAAAATCCCTAGATTATTAGTAGTAGAGATTCTTTGGCCAACCTAAGGTGGAACACTATAAGGGAGAGGGATATCCTAAGGAACTATTTAGAAAAGAAGGACATCTCATTCTTGGTGTGGTACATAGTGAGAGATGAAGAGGGTTGGTTGAGTGGGATAGTTGTAGTGTTGGTTTTATTTACTTGTGAATTCTAGGAATTGGGTTGTGTGAGAGAAATTAAAGCCAAACCATAAGAATTCACCATTGTGGATTCATAGCCTTAGCCTGAGGGTGGCCTCTGTTACAGAGAGACTAAGTATGACATAGAGCCTATGGTTGGGTGGAATGTCCTTCTATAGTCAGTTAGTGAAGAATTTTCAGTTCTTGATTTGTTTGAATATGTAGAATTATTGTAGCTCATGTTATGGGTTTAATTGTTTTTTAGCTTGTTTAGTTTATAATGCATGTATTAGACATCATATACAATTATAGGTTCATAATTTAACTTGATTATTTAATTATGTTTGCATAAATTTGCATTAGCATGCATGCATATTGTAATTGGTTTAGTATCAAAACATTGAGCTTGCCAATGGTATCCGAGTAAAAATTTGGTGTGATTTTGCTGGTTATGGAGTACCCCATAGCTTCAACGGAGCACAAAGATTGATGGGTATGTTATAGACACAAAGATAGATGAATAACAAAGGAAGGAAAGACGATATAGTGATAGCATGATGCACCATAAAAAAATTGATGTAAATCCTTGCTGCCAACATTAGAGTGCAAGACCACAATACTCTTTTATAAAAAAAACCGTGTTAAACTTCTCTCAATTAATATATTCTTGTAGTTTTGTTACTTGGAAAAGGGTTTTCTTTGGTTCAAATACATGTGCAATTTTAGTGTGAACTCTTTAATTTTGTTGTTCTAATGTTTCTATGTAGATATAGAATGGAATAACATAGAAAGTGAACAATAAGAAAAATTATTATTCCATTGTCAAATATGATATCTTCTACATAGACTCCCTTCTTTATATAGGCCCATAGAATAGGGACGTTATGTTTGAGTATGTCTCCGTTTTTATTTTAATATATATTATAGCTAACTACTTAATGACTAATTACTAATATAACTAATCATTAATGACAATATCATTAAGATATTCCACTTCTCCTTGGTTTTGTACCATATGTAGTTGAGATTATTTGTAACTCTTACTCTTTTAGGTCATCTTGTTGCATTCTCATAACTAATTCAGTTTGACATGGGTGAATGCAAAAAGGTTAAGCAATAAAAATGACCTATGGGCATATTGATTATTCAAAAGAACTATTTGTATCAATACATGAATTTGGTATGCATGTCCATAGTGAATCCATAATATATTTTTAATGAATATGTTAATTTTTCTAGCGATTCTATATTGAAATTGTATGTAGTTTTGTGTAATGCTTTAATTTTTGAAATATGTTAAAACCATAGTTACAAGACTGGGCCAAGTTGACTATGAATTTTTGATTTGACTAGACTAAACCCCTAAACCAAGTCAATTTGGTCTAAAACTAGTAAGATATGGCCAAGTCTAGTCAAATCTAGGTTGATCCAATGAGTTTGAAATAAATTTGATAAGGTCTCATAGGTCATGTTGTGGGCATTGTTTATAAAAGCCAACAACCATTTCACTTTCATTTTCACTTGTTTCTCCTTGGTTTTCTAAGCAAGTTTGTGCATTAGTCTACTAGGTTTTTCAAGCAAAATGAGATAGAGAACAAGGGTTGCCCCACAAACCTTAAATGATATATGTGCTATGTATTATGCCATGTGATTTCAGATTTGACATTGAACAATTTGTTCATTTTAGTTCAATAATGTATGCTATGGTCTAGGGTGATTGCCATGCATGACCATATGATAATCAAATTAGATTATACTTGAAGGTTACATTCAAATTGGTGTAACCTTCAAGTATAATCTAATTTGAATGTAAAAAATCTGTATGTTTTTGTATATTCTATTTTTTGTATTTTTCTATGTTAATTTTTTTTTGGGTTCACTAACGAGTTTTCCGAGTCAAGAATCAAGTTTGATTGGAAGGCCAAAATGAGTCTGGTGTAGAGTAGACTCTAATGACTTCATTAAAACATTTAGAAAAAACCTTTTTTAAGTTGACAAATGACTTTTACATCACAAAGCAAGTTTGATTGATAAGTTAACACAAATGTTGTCACAAATCGAATCTCACTATTAAACCATTAAACACAACTGATTTTTCAATCTAATGACTTTGATTAAAACCATCAAAGAAAACCTCTCTTTCAATCTAATGACTTTGATAGTCTTGACTGAGTGCTTGCCACCGGAGACCCCAACCTTGAAGAATGACTTGTGCAATCTTATGAATGTACATTTTTTTGTTGATTGCCCCAATGAAAACTGGAAATGATTAAGGAAGGAACAATTTGGATGCATTGGGCCACAACAAGGATTATGCTAGTTTTATTTCCCCAACCCTGTGTAGGGCATCAATTTACCTCTTAATGCTAACTCTAACTAAGATTGGAAAAAGTTATAGTGGTAGCAGCAAAAATTAAACCTTTATTCTGTAATAAGCTAAAAAATACTATAAATTATAATCTATAATTACCTAACCCCTCTTGGAAAAAAAAATCTAACTTCAATTAAAACCCATAAATAAAATGTATCTTTTAATGTGATTACTTTAATTAAAACCATTAAAATAAACATTTCTTTCTCATCGATAAAAACATATCTTTATAGAATTTTAAGTCCGTCCCAAAGCGCTTTTAAGTCCCCAATAACGACTTTTCTTACTTGAAGGAAACAATTATACAAACAAAATTGTTAAAGATGGCACCCACTACACTGATATTGCCTCTCACCGAGACAATTTGAGAACAGGAATCGCTACATATTACTGGCCGACAGCTCGCTCTTTGGATAGACTATTCAAAACCATGTGACCAATTTTTGCATATTCTTAAAAAAAAATAAAAAAAATTCATGGTACTGGAGAACATTGTAAGGATGGCTATATGTATCTTTTCTTTTCAAGTAATAATTTTTTTAGGTACTTTTCTTCATTTTCAGGATAGTACTCGGGGTAAATCTTAAATTTTTTATTGAACAATGGTAAATTAATAACAGAGTTCAAATAGTTATAACAATTTACTCATAATGAGTTCAACATGTCATAAATAGGAATAGAAATTGGGTAGAGGATAATACTCCATCTCACAACTACACAAGCTAAACCCAATGGAAAAAAATAACTATATCTATATAGCAGCAAAATTAAAAAAGTTCCAACTTAATCATAATTACATTCACTGAAAATATATCAGTATTCAATACAAATAATCAGGCCGTTATAACATTATACCAATTTGATGTGCTGGCTTGGCCATGACCTAAAAAATAGATTATTATTATTATTATTAAATAGACCATAATAACATGATATCAAGTTCCATCATTTAAATATTAAATAAATATTAAATATATCAGTTTTTGACCAAAATAACAAAGTGCAAAGAATACTACCATACAGTGTCCAAAAAGAATGACCATTTCATGTAAATAGTCACTATACACATGGTAAGTGAAGTGAATCAATTCTTTAAGAAGAAAAATATATATATATATATATTAAGGTAAAATCAATAGAATCAAGAGTATAGTTGGCAAGTGAATCAACACTTTACCATTGAATCAAATTATATTAATGTCCAGTTATGATTAAGGAAAAATCAATAGAATTCAAGAATACAGTTTGTAAGCGAATCAACACTTTACAAAGAAATCAAATTATAATCATGTCGACTGATTATCAAAGAAAAATCAATGAAATTCAAGATTGCAGATTCAAGATTGCAGTTTGTACAAGTAGCAAAATAAAGACTGCCTAACTCATCCACTAAAATCTAAACCAATCTAGACTAACAAAAAAGCAAAATGATAATAAAGAGGAAAAGTGGAAGGATTTAATCAATGAATTGAAAACCCTGTACAATGTATTATCAGGAAGACATGTTTGATGTCTATAGAATGACTTCCCTTCAAAAGTTTTGTATGGGAGATATTGGGAGAATCTTGATTCCTAGGTAATAAGGCAAGAGGCAGAGAATGAATAGAGATGGCTGATGATGGTCTTTAAGTAACAGAATATTTATCTCACTTGCAAACACAAATTCCATCCATCTGCATGCAATTTTATCCTCATATTTGCAACAATGATGGTAACTTAAAAACAAGAATTCAGTGATCAAAGCACAGCAAAATATAATTCCCCAATATATGTGTGTTTATTGAAGCTTGAAACTTTCAAAGCCAGAGCTTCTATGCTCTCTTATCATTTCCTTTGTTAGGGATTTCGTTCCACATTATTATGACTATTACGTCTTGAGATTAGCAGCCAGATACACTTCTGTCACCAGGGCATTGTGACAAACCAACTCCAGTTTTCCTCTGTTCCCTTGGAGAGATGTCAATAGGAACCATACTTGTCAAAGTACCATCTGAACATACAGAACATACAGAGACCCCCCTGGAGGCATGAACATTAACTTGCAAACTCTGGCACTTATTCTTCGCATTATAACACTCGTTTTGGAAAGTAGTGTGAGGACATGACACATCTGCATTGCAAGAAGGGTTAACCAAATCGGCATTACCTGAATTTAAGGCACATCTGCTGGGCATAATCTGTAGGAAAGAATCCCCATGTTTGTCTGTTCTAGGCTGCTTCTGATGAAGGCAGGATGTCAATTCCCCATCAATTCGACTACGAAGGTCAGCCAGCAAACACCTCAATCTTGTTATCTCGGCCTCTAAAAGGGACTGGTTTTGTATTTTCTTCATCAGTTTCTGATTGAGAGTTTTCAATTGCAAAATTTCCCCCTCGAGGGAAGCTGTGTGAGCTTTCTTCTTTTCTCTGTATTTTCTAACAGCCTCTCTGTTCCCCAGTGGCCTTTTCTTCGAGTTTGAGAAACTGTTCTGCCCTGACTCATCCAGAGATTCTCCCCCTTCTGAAGCCGAAATGAGTCTAGTGTGAGTGTGAAAACAGGTATGAGTATGTGAGTTATCAGGGCCAGGAGGATTGCATGCGTGGATGTGGGTGCAGACATGAGTATCCTTGAGAAATTCATCAAAAATACCCCCCATAAAATATCTGCTGGAAACATCATCGGACATGTCTATGCCAGGAAAGACATCTTGGTTTGTGAAATTTAATTCGTCATCCTCCATACCCAAAAGAATATTTTACCCCTCCACCACAAGTTCCCCCAAAAAAGTTGCCCCCAAAAAACCGTAACAGGTCTAATGCCTTCTAAAATACAAATGAATATCCCGGATAATGCATTTCATTTTCAATCATAAGAACAGCATAAACTAAACTCAGGATTGTGTACAAAGATTGGGCAAAGGCATGTTGTTTCATACAACCTTGTCAACAAGCAATCGACACAAAGACATGCCTACGTCATGGATTCTCAGAGAATCACCTCTCAATAAGAACAGCTCATAAAGTTTTGAACGACAAAAAAACCCGGTGGCCACAATTTCATACCCAATTGGACTCATAAAGTGAATCCATTGGAACTGAATCACAAACCATTGTGAGGTAAAATCTGCGGCAGAACCAGAATTGCAAAACAACCTTGTCAGCCATAGCAGGAAGGTCAAAACCCAAACCAAAAAATTCAAACCCAGATACACCCAACTAAATAATGTGATAGGCATAGATGCAACAAAGACATTAAAGCTCCAGTCACTTACCGGGCACATATATAGATGTTTAATTTAGAAAAAAAATAAAAAGTGCAAAATCGAAAAACTGAAAATTCAAACTCAGATCCACCCCACAAAGTAATGTGATGGGCATAAATGTAACAAAAACATTAAAGTACCAGTCACTTACCAAGCACATATACAGACATCTAATTAATAAGAAAAAAACAAAACTAAAAAGCAGAAATCGGAAAACCAAGAATATGACCTCTTCAAAACCCAGTAAGGATGAATTTTCACATGAAATAGGAGGTTAAAAACATGAAAATGGTAAAAATATTTCTTGGGTGAAGAAAAAAAAAGACTCCTTAAAAACTAAACCAAAAAGAATCTGGAACTGTAACATTTTCAGATCCTGAAAAATTATATACCAAAACATCAATTTAAGTATGTCGCTAACCTCGTTGGTTGATGGGCAAGGTCAATGGAATTTTAAGCATTCTATCAGGGTGCTACATGGGTATAAGTTGTTAGGGTGTATGGTGTGGACTATGGCTGGTGTTGGTTCATTGGTAAGGTCAATGGAATATGGAATAATAATCCTTCTATCAGGGTGTTACGGTGTTACTCTTGTATAAGTAGTTAGGGTGTAGAGGTGTGGACTATGGTTGTAGGTATGGGTGGAGGTTACAGGTTTGAATCAAGAGAGGTAGGATATGTATATTTTCATAGACTAAGTAGTCAAATATCTGTTTAGAAAGAGTCTCTCATTCCCAAACAAAAAGGTTTCACACTTTAATTTGGCTTTTAACTATATTGTACACTTTAAATTAGATTATTATTATTATAAATAACTTATTTTGAAATTTGGTTACATGGGTGTCGTATATATTTTTAAGTAGTCATGGTACCTGGGTGCCAATATGGGTATAGGACTCAGAGGTCAAGGTGGGTGTGAAATAAGGTTGCAGGACTTCCTGGTCAGGGAAAGAAGTCCCCTTACTACTTAAATTCTGGTTGTGGTCTGCTTCACCTCCATGAAAGCTTCAAAGGGACGAGGTTAGGTGCAAGTCAAAGTGATTTTGGTTGTGGTCTGCTTCACCTCCATGAAAGCTTCAAAGGGACGAGGTTAGGTGCAAGTCAAAGTGATTTTGGCAGGACAGTAATCCTTCCAAGATTATATTTGTAAAATCAACTTAAACACAAAAAAAACCCAAAAACATGCCAATATAAGGATACTAAATTTTTATAGGGTGGTCAGTGATCTTTGTTGCAAGATTTTCAAGAAATTTTTATAGGGTGGTCAGTGATCTGTGTTGCAAGATTTTCAAGTCCTTTATTGGAATAAAAATTCAAATACCCAGCAAGAATATGGTGTGCAACAAGTCTTTACAAAACCAAGAACAGGAAAAAAAAACTGTGATCGGTATAGAAAATTCAGATCAAGTGGGATAAAATAACTGTTTTGACATCAAAAATCAGAAGAGAATAAAAAATACAACTCACCCAAATTTGCTGAAAGAACTGTTTCTGAAAAATTTGTATTTTATAACAGAAACCTGTCAGGACACAGAGGCAAAAATGAAGTTGGTATCCTGCTTGGGAAGCCCAGTTCTCCATGCACGTTATAAAGTGCTGTGTTATGCTCCCTGTACACAAAATAAAATGTCGCCATAGCTTTGCGGTTTGCAATGGAAAATGTCGTCATCGCTTGATTTTTCAACAACCAATTACTCCATAGTGATAAGATCCAAAGAAAAGGACGGGTAGGATATGTACAAATTTTCAGAGACCAAATGATATTAGAACAATCTTCATTGCGTATTGGTTCATTGGTGAGGTGGAGGGAGTGCTAAATCTTGGTAAAATAATTACCCTTCAGCCCTCACATTTGACGTAGACAGTGACGTATCTACTATCACGGTGGAAACATATATTAGGTTTGATATCGGATATCTGACATTTTCAAGTGAATCTAAGTAGAATATTTGAACAATATCTTAATATCTTAAGTATGTTTTATTAAGTTTATAGTGAATTTAATGGTAAAGAATATGTGTTTTTTCTTTTTAGGTTATAGATTTAAATTTAAATGGGTAAGATATGTATATCTCTGTAAATTTTTGTAAATAAATCTTTGCACGAAAAGATATTTTAAAAATAGATTATAATTAATAATTATTATAGATACATTAACAACTTGTTAACAACTACACTTCACTATGTTCTAAAACATTGAAAGTTTATGTCCCTTCAAAGTTAAGAAATCTGAGTCGTGTGATCATTTCAACTCCCAAAAAGTTAATAAAAATTATCTGTATTTTAGATCTTAACTTTATGATAGAAGTGTAATTATAAGGTCATTCTTTGTATTTAAAGGTGAAATATGAATTTTAATGAAAACACTAATCACATGGAATGCCTTCCACATTTACAAATATATCCTTTCAACATCCCAAGTCTATGAAAACACTAATGACATGGAATGCCTTCTACATTTACAAATATATCCTTGCAACATCCCAAGTCTCTAAGGATAAAGTAAATAAAAAGATACACTTTTAGGAAGTGAGTGGGCAGTGATATGTTTTATTATTAATAAATAATCATTACAAATTTAAAAAACTATTAACATGTTTATTATCATGTTTTTAATTTTTGTATATAAAAATTAGATAACGAACAAACTATCGACATGTTTATCACCCTATCTTTAAATAATAGAAAATTAAAACAAACTCTCGATATATCAATCATCACATCTTTATCTTTTATATATATAAAAGAACTCTCAACATGTCTCTAACTTTTTAGATATAAATAATAAAAAAATGAAAAACTGTTAACATATCTATCACCATGCATATCCTTAACTTTCACATAAACTCATGATTAATTAAAAGAAGTTTGAACAATGTTTTCTGTTTATTATTGGCAATTGCAACTATGTCTCAATTTATCATTTATTATTATTATTTGCAATTGCAACTATGTCTAAATTATATCTATGTTTATTTATTTTTTATTAAATTTATGTAAATATTTTAGCATAAAATTGTTTGCATTGATTACATAATAATAAAAGTAACGAGTTTACATAATAGATTTTAAAGCTTTTTTCCATTAAGTTCAAAATTTTCAATCATTAAAGTTAATCCACAAAAACCAATGTGAAATTTGAAATTGTACATAAAAATTAAATTTATATAATTTAAAATATATTTATATGTAATTTCACATTTATTAAGCATTATTTTTTAACATGGTTTAGAAGTTTTATGTCAACTATTTAGAAGATTTTTCATTTATAATAATTCTCATAAGTTAGGTCACACTATAAAAGGGTGGGGTAATATATGACCCCGATGAAAATAAATAAATTGATTTTGTTGGGGTTAGGTTATGCATTTAATACAAGGTGGAGTTTCTAGTTGCTCTTCAAAGATTGTCCATCCTTAGAGAGAAGGGGCTATCCCATGCTTCGGTTTTAGGAGACCCATCAATTGCTATCATATCATTATATTTACAAATCCCTTTGAGTAATTTCAAGCTCTCATGACTCACCTATAGGGTGATAGATTCATGTTAGCAATTTGAATCAATATCCTTCTATCAAATACTAAGGAGTTAAAATCACAATCTCGACTTTTGGGCCAACATCAAAGCTTTAATGGAAGAGGGATTAATTGGTTTAAATGGGGGACTCCCATCCCTATAACATTATTATGATATTAATGTATACTCATGCAAAATGTATAGTATTATCCACATGCACTACCAAGTGTCGATGATGAGATCAAAATTTATTACCACAATGAGATCCTTCACATCTTATGGCCTTCCCAACGACGAGCTTATTCTTGAATAGTACAATGGATGGGAGGCCAATCACGTGTGGGATTTACAGAAGGTTAATTCCATGGTTCATTTTGGATTTCTATACATATTGCATGCCCACCCTCTCCTTTGACTGGGGTAGTGTGGTTGTTGAGGAAGGTGAAGGTAGTGCTGTGCTTAATTGGGCATGGGCCTAGTTGTAGTGGTGTTTGCATGCATATGTCTAGGAGAGTCGATTTTGAAGCTCACCCTCCCTCGTAGATAATATGGGACATTGCCAATGTCGCAATAACTATTTATGCTTTGCAATTTGAGGGAGGTCCACAGAGGAATTCAAAGATGCAAGTGGGATATTGTGGAGGTTCATTATAGTGTTGTGGGTTCCACCACCATATGGACTAGATGGAGGGAGGATTTGAAACGAAAAACTAAGTTTTGAGAATGGGGTTTGGGATGATTAGGCACTTGAAACTACCACAAAACTATTGACATTAAAGGAGTAAAACAAATAATATTAATCTTTTATGTAGGTCTCTTGCATGTTTCATTTCGAATTAGATTTGTAGCTGAGTTCTTTGAAGTCTCTAGTTCATAGAGTGGTGGCTCATCTCGGTCTTCCTCAAGTAGTCCTTATGTCTACTATCCCCCGATGTCATTGTCTATACGAGATTTTTTGATGGGTGAATTCTCTTCCAAATGTATGGGGGGTAGGGCGATATTAGACAACTGTGCTATGGTTGCGTAGAAGAATTCCAAAACTATTTTCCCCAAGGACTAGCAAGATGAAGAAATGCTAACACACGAAGAAGCTATGGAATCCTAGGTGGATTTGAACATTGTTATCTCCCAAAGGATGAACCTTTTATTTTATCTCTTTGAATTTTATTGCATTTTCATGTACTGTTATTAGTGTTACAATTTTTAAGGTAGTATACTTGCCAAAACTATTTGGTAAGGAGTATTGTAGGCCGAGATAAAAATTTTTGAAATTGGCTAGCCTATTTTTGTTTGAAGTTTGCGACCAATTTTTGAAAATTTTGTATTACTCCATTGTCCAATTTGACCACAACACTCTATAATACAAAATCTAACCATTATTGTTAAATTTTTTTAGGGAACACTCTATAATGATAAGAGAAGGGGATAAGGAAGAGTTTAGGAAAGTTGTTTAAATGAATTCAATTATATATGCAAACATGAAAGTAATATGGTTGAACAAGTAACATGTATATGGTGAAAGGCAAAATTCTCTCTATAATTTTGATTGATCCGTAAAGAACTACAAAAATTGACTTTGTATTAATATAACTTGAACACATGGAATAGTGATGAACTTTGCACCTTTTCTAAGCAAGAACAATATCTTTACTAGTTCTTCATAATGCAATCTTCAAATAATCAACTATCCATTTTAAGTTTTAGATTTGTCGATTTCTATTAAATTCCTTTTCTAAGCAAGAACAATATCTTTACTAGTTCTTCATAATGCAATCTTCAAATAATCAACTATGCATTTTAAGTTTTAGATTTGTCAATTTCTATTAAATTAAAAGAGTAAAAGTAACAAAATATTAATATAAAATAAAATTTCTCAATAAATTTTTGTATTATAAATATTTTTTTTATTATAAATAGATTTTTTTTTATTATAAATAATTTTTTTATTATAAATAGATTCACACAAATTATATACATCACATCGATAACAAAGATAAGTTGAATAACTTTAAAATGATTTGTGATACTAATATAAAAATAATATAAAATATTTTCACATAAAATTAAAAACTTATATTCTATATTCAATTTCCATATTAAAAAAAAATATCTTCACATAAAATTAAAAATTTATATTTTAAATTCAATTTCCATGTTTTAACAAAGTTTTTAATGAAAATAATATATAATTAAAAATTAATATCATAAACTTTAAAATAATTTTTATATTTTACAGTAGATATTCATTTTTAAAAATAGTTTTAGGACATAAACTTATGTACAAAATAAATTATTTTTATATTGAATATTTTTTTTAAATAAAAAATTATTACTTTAGAAAGTCATCAAATCTTTATACATGGCAAAACTGGTCACCTATTTTTCCATACAGATGGAAATCATAACATATGATCATGTGTTTTTTTAGTAGTCTAAGAAAGCAAGAAACAAGAGATTAAACAACACTAAATCTTCCGCCATAATTTTGATATAGAAATGCAAAATGATAGATAAAAACAATGAAATTACACAGTAGGCGAATCCGAAGCATCATCATCGCTCGGAGGTTGATCCAGGTAGGAACGAAAACATATTGCTGGGTACATGTTGGACATCTTCGTTTGTTTGGCTCACATGAGAGGGAGTCAGACAACATATCCAAGCGATGACTGAGGATGGTATGTCGATGCAACTGCTCTGCCATATCCCATCACATAGAAAATATGAGATCTAAGTGTTCATGTGAGAGGTGACAAGTGTTGGTCATCTCTGGCTCTGGAGCATAAATGATTGGAGGCTAACTTATTGGAGGGGTCTCCTCTTTGTGCTCCATCGGACGCATTTCTTCTTATACGATACACGTTTCCATTGCTAAAGCGGGTTCCATTTCTTGAGTAGCCTATCCAGTAAAGTTGGGCGAGGCTTGAATGTTGGAGGTTGAGAAAAGGATGGAGGTCGGAGGAGCTTGTGGCGGGACTGAGGGATGCTCTTCTTTGACATAATCCATGGGAGGAACATCTTCCAGCCAATTCTTAGCAGAGGAAGGAGAAGGCATCGCAGAAGGGCTGCCATGGATAGCAAAAGAAGTGTTAGGCATTGAGGAAGGAGAGGAGGAGCTCAACTTGCGGTGTTGGGTTACAAAAATCTAGTAAGCCGACCCACGCTTAGGCTTTCCTCTTTCTTTGGGCATGGGGGAGGGTGCAATGAAATTGGAAACTAGGAGCAGAATGGAATAGAAGGAAGATAAAGCATCTGGGAAGGTGCAGTAAACCAGGGACATGACCAAAGCCAAATAAATATTTCCATGTCTTACCTTCTGAGTTATAGCTGAGTTGGTGTGGTGAAGTGTCAGAAGGGCTGAGTTGACAAGGCTTGTGTGACTTGTACTAGTCCAGGCATATTGCCGCTGTAGTGCTACATTATACCAACTTCTGTGTGTAGGTGCACCTGGGATCCTATCAAATGAATGTTGCTCATACCGTAGGGACTAGAGGAGGGAATGACAACATAGACATTTAACATCTCAATTTACATAGTGTCCAGTTGTCACTCCATCCAAAGTATTTTTATATTTAATATTATTCCACTATAAAAATATATAATTACAAATAATAAATAAATTAAATAAAAAGTAATTATCATACTTAATTGCAAGCTAGAAATGAGTTAAAGAAAGTAATTATTAATTATTATATACTTTGATGTTAGACATTATTTTTTAAATACTTATTTTAGAGCACAATATTTATCCTTTTCTTGTTCGGTTAGAATGAAAAACAATGCTATTTAGTTTGGTTAGAACCTAATCTAGTGTCCTAAATAGACTGTCTTCATATTCAATACTATTCTAACTGTAATTGCATACAAAAATTAATTAAACAATAATATTAAAATGTTTGTTTGGTCAATTCGAAGTGTATGATAATAGCTTTGATTGTTTTGAAAAGCACATTGAAGG
>SNQJ01S0051089.1:75722-97188 GCA_010110895.2 Picea sitchensis
GTAGATGTGGTGAAATGTTGTGTGAAGTCCATTTGTTTACCCAACACCACTCACCAATATTTTACAAGATTTTATAATTTAGTGAAAGATTCGCCAATATTTTACAAGATTTTATAATTCAGTGAAATATTCGCCAATATTTTACAAGATTATATAATTGACTAAAATATTCGCCAAAAAATTATATATACATTTTATATTATTGATAAAATAGCCTTCATTTTTTTCTATGTATCATGGGGATTCGCCCATTTATTATACATATAAATTTAGGGGGGGTTCTTAAAATCACCCCTGATCCCCACTCCAAGAGATCTTTCCTTCCTTAAATAGGAAATAGCATCCTCATAACCTTAGGAGGTCAAATCCCATATCCTCCATTGGATTCTAAACCTTGGAGATAGGTGGAAACAATCAAAGAGACAAAAATCCAACAAACTGCTAATTTTTAGGACTTTGTTGGAAGTCATTAATAAAATGTTTCCACCTCATGCATGAGACCTTTGATGGAGATACATATTAGGTGCAAGTGCCCCTTAACATATAACTGATCCTTGAGAATCCATTCGAATTTTCCTTGATAGGTGGCAACCTCCCAACAAGGCGAATACCAAAATCGTGACCGCTACAGGAAATTAGGTAGAGTCGATGTAAAACAGTTGGTAGCGCCACTTCTATGTTTAATATCTCTCAAACCATACCACATTTTGAAAACCTGGGAGAAGATTTTGTTAATTGGAATGTCATGAACAAAACACTCCTCCGGTTTTCAAAAATACTTTCTCAATTGTTCATAATCCAAGTTTCAAGTTAGTGACTCAAAACTGGTAAAATAACTCTGCACAATTCGTTTTCTGCCAAAAATTAGGTAGAGAATTTAAGTAGCGCCTTCCTGTGTGTCTGCGTGCGATTGGGTAGCATAAATCCATGAGTGATTTTTGTTCTTGAACTTGGATATTGGGCATAACCCAATATAATTTCAATTTTTCCCAAAATAAATAAAATATCCCACAACAATTGTATTCATTTGCCAAAATGAAAAATGAAGGATTTATGCAAAGCTGAGGCATAAACCAATCTTGTGATAACATAGGCTCCATGGGGGATAGATTCCTCCCTGTGAGGCTCTAAGAACTCTTGTAGTTTCAATGACTTATCCTAGGGATGCTCCCAACCTTTAACCTCTGCAATCTTCTTTGATCTATGACCTTCAACTGAAACTAAATGCAAATGAAAATTGAAACTGACAAAAATGATGAAAATGATACTTGTTCAACAAGATTATTACACAAACCTACTCTAATTATTGGGAAAATGAAGCATTCAAGTTACATGAAACAACCAATGAAGCCATTTCATCATTTTTTCAACTGTTTGAAGATTTGAAATGTGCTTCCTTAAGCACCAGAGATAATTCTTATTTGAAGGAACGTCAAAGAAAAATTTGGAAATACACTTTCCATTGAAGAAATCAATGAGCCTAGGCCCACTTTTTGCTTGCAGACATGCTACAAATGGATCCTGAAAAACATCATCAATACTTGCCTCCACGACATTGCTTTGTGTAAAAAGGAAAAGTATTGCATTATGCCCTTCCTTCACTGTGATTGGTTGTTGTATGGCTTGTTGATTTTCTGATTCATCCTCGATGCATATGGCCTTGGTCCACTCCTGGTCATGAGGTGTATTAGGAAAAAGGCTTAGTGATGCTTGTCTTTCTTTAATTTCAACCTTTCTCATCTGATCACATGGCATTTGATCTTGGTTGCTTGATGAAACTAAGATTGTGTCTTCAAGAGGAATATGGGGTTGATATGGAAGTTCATCACAATTAGAAGTGTTTTGGAAACTACATTCTTTTGTCTTATCTTTTGATTGTGAGGGATATTCGTCATAGCTTGGCTTATGGTCCCAATTTCTCAGTTTTTCACCCACTAAAATTAGATTATCCTCTTTTTCTTCTTTTTTCAGCAACAAAAATATGACATGAGGGTTGAAACAAGCTATTGTTTCTTTGATGTGAAGGGTACTTCTATGATATAAGGTCTTCAAAAAACTGTTCATGGAAATCATCTTCATAATCATCATACAAAGGTGAATCAATGAACATTTGAATATTAATGGCTGAGGGGATTAGTACAATAGCTGGGATAGCTGGTTGTTCAGTGAAAACATCCTCATAGTCATCAAAGATTAGAAAATCATGGCACACTAGTTCATTAACAATAGGAGGGATTATGACAACAACTGATAAGCTATGAATTCGTTCATGCCAAGCTGCAACACTATTCTCATGATGAAATAAAACTGAACCTAAGATGACCTCTTGACTTAAAGAATTGAGAAAAGGAGGAGAAAGAGAAATGATGGAGTGTCCATATTGATCTTTCTCTTGGGGACCTAGATTTTGACATGAATGATGCATTTGTTCTTCAAATTTAGGAAAAACATTATGAAACTCATCATTTAAGTCCTTCTCTCTACAATCATCCCCTTCATCATCACTGCTAGAGGAATCACTTGTTGAATCCTGAATATATGATGCATACCCCTCACAACAATTCTCAAAAAGTCTTTCAGTTGGATAAATTATCTTGCAATGAAAATAAAAAACATCATGAAAGTCCTTCAAAGAGGAAATACTAGAAGCATGGAGTGTTCTATACCATTTCCTTGCATCACCTTCCAATGGATACATGAAAATTTTCATCAATATATCTTCATGATGGATGTCAAGCTGCTGCATCAAAGCATGAAATTCATGAACATGCTCAAAAGGGTTGTCATCCTCACCTTCATAAAATCTAGGTAGCAGATCTTGCCATTCATCAATTTGAGGCACATGATCTGGATAACCATCTATGGCTAAGCAATTGAGTGGGGAAAACCTCCTAGCTAGGATAGCCTTCATAGCCATTTAATTTGTCTCATCCCCAATGGAGTCACCAACAGATTCTGAACAATGGAGTCACCATGATGAATGTGTAGTCTTGAAGGTGTCCAACTTTAGTCACCATCTAAATCTAGAGCTCTGCAATGTTGTTCTTCCCATGAATATTTTCAATCTGCTCAAATCCATCCCCGACAACGACGCCAAAAATGTTAGCACTGAAAGTCACACTTTGACTGCTAAAGTGTAAGCTCAACACCCATCAGAATGTAAAAGATAATTTTGGTTTTGAATAGGTGGATCAACAAGATGAATAAAGAAAGAGAGAGGGATGCAAACTGTAGATCAGTAGGCTACACCAATGGGAAATGGAGTCGCAAACATCCTACTCAACGAAGGCACAAAAGCTGTTCAACAGAAAACAAGATTATATGCTGATAAGGGGAAGAATGAAGAAGGAAAACATAAGGTAGAATGTTCACTAAATAGAGATCCTCTCAATTTAATGAATCAACAATTACTTGAATATAAACAATGATTGATGGGCAAAATACAACAGATCATCTGCTGCTTAGGGATCCATAAATCATTGACAACCTTTAATCCACAAATCTGCAATATATTCAAATAAGAAGAAATATAAACAGAAGAGTTACAATATGAAATCAGAGCTCTCATGAGTCTCCAATAGAAGTAATTATTACAATCATAAAATGCCCATAGGCTTACAAATGAACAAACACAGAAAAATTGTCTGCTCCTACTCTCTCTAGCCTCTCTTGACTCATGAATCCCCACTCCAAGAGATATTTCCTTCATTAAATAGAAAATAGAATCCTCATAAACTTAAGAGGTCTAATTCCATATCCTCCATTGGATTCTAAACCTTGGAGATAGGTGGCAACAATCAAAGTGACAAAAATCCAACAAACTGCTAATTTTCAGGAATTTGTTGGAAGTCGTTAATAAAATGTTTCCACCTCATGCATGAGGCCTTTGATGGAGGTAAATCTTTGGTGCAAGTGTCCCTTGACATCTAACTGATCCTTGAGAATCCATTCGAATCCTCCTTGACAGGTGGCAACCTCCCAACAAGGCGAATACCAAACCCGTGACCGCTACAAGAAATTAGGTAGCGTTGTTGTAAAACAATTGGTAACACCACTTCTATGTTTAATATTTCTCAAACCATACCACATTTTGAAAAACCGAGAGAGGTTTTTATTATTTGTAATGTTATGAACAAAAACCTCCTCTAGTTTTCAAAAATACCTTCTCAATTGTTCATAATCCAAGTTTCAAGTTAGTGACTCAAAACTCATAAAATAACTCTCGACAATTTGTTTTCTGCCATAATTTAGGTACCGAATTTAGGTAGCTCCCGCCTGTGTGTCTACGTGCAATTGGGTAGCGCAAATCCGTGAGTGATTTTGATGCTAGAAACTTGGATACTGGGCATAACCCAATATAATTTCGATTTTCCCCAAAATAAATAAAATATCCCATAACAATTGTATTCATTTGCCAAAATGAATAATGAAGGATTTATGCAAAGTTGAGGCATAAACCAATCTTGTGCTAATAGGTTGAAATAATTTTTCATCTTTCTGACACTATGGGGGTTCAATATGAAAATCGTTTTCTTTTAGAATGTTCTATGTAAACACACATTAAATCAAGTTTTCAAAATATTTGTTATAATATCAACCTTCCTAACCTTTTAACTTATCAAAACTATAGTGATCTAGAAACATTCCTCTTAAAGCTTTTCAAACACAATAACAAAATTTTAAAGAAAACCAAGTAATTTATTACATTTCTAAATATCAATTAAACCAAATTTTGTTTGAATACATATTATCTATTTTCATAAAAAATAAAATAACAACTATTTTTTCATTCATGCCGCCTGTGCATTGTTTAACATGGATCCACTATTTATATTTATATTAAGCAAAATGTTTCCTAAATAATCTTAATAGAAAAGTTTTGAAAAATATATGAGTAAAATTTGAAGAGGCTTCTCAAATTATATCATGATTATCTGTAAATTATGTTCATGTATACGTATCTGATCTTAATTTTAATCGTTTGAATTTGACATGTAAATTGCAAATAAAAACTATATTAAGAAGCTTTTATATAAGGTACAAAGTATATGTTAAATTTAATGTAAAGTATTTATTATGTTAAATTTTCTTAAATAATATTTTGTCATCCACTTTCAAAAAAAAATTGCACCTTATTAATAATATATCATTATGTATTAAACATAATTGAGTGGATTTGGTCCACGGGAGAAGCTCCATGTAAAACTTAGAAACCCAATTTGAGCTTAACATTGCAAAATCTCAAAGTTACAAAAGATGCTTTATAGCTTCCATTTTTCCACACTGGAGGAATTTTAGGTGGGCCACTTTAAAGAGTTGATTATAATTTAAGGCTAATCCTTATAGGACCAATATTTTAGATGGTTATGAGGCTATATTTCCAATTGAGTCTCTATGGTTTATTAAGTTTGATGTACACCATCATTTATAGCAATCAACATGATTGTATGTCTTGAAGGTTTAGTATAGTTTCATATTTAGTATTTCCACCTTCCAACCTGGTGATAATGAAGAAATTATGAAGCATTAAGTTTGTATAGTTTCATATCTAGTATAACCACCTTTCAACATGGTGATAATAAAGAAATTATGAAGCATTAAGTGTTTGATATGATCCATAATTAATTTATCTCATTTGTGTAGGAAGCTTTTGATATGCTCCATAATTAGTTTATCTTATTTAGGTAGTTGAAATTCTTCTTTTGACTTTGGTGAGAACTTTTAGTCTTAGACATGATTATTGAAATTGTTTTTTTAATTGCAGTGATACCTTGTAATCTTGGACTTGAGTGTCAAATATATTCTTAAATTTTTTTATGCCTCATCAACATGGAGATTTTGTGAACTAGAACATTTTTGTTATTGTTTTACCATTACATAACAAAATATGTGATTACCAAATGGAATTCTCATTAAAGAAAAATATTTTTTTTTCATGTCACTTTTCTACTAAAGATTAGATTTGATAGATTCACAAGCTTTCCAAATACTCTTTTAAGCACACATGTTCATTTTATTTCAATTTGGTGTGGTGTGGTGTGCGGTATTTAAGACGGTTTGGAGATTCAGTTTTTCCCAATCAATTTTATCCCATAAAGATCCCTAAATTATGCAATTTTTAATTATTTTGTTTAATGTTTCATTTCCATCAATTAGTAGAATAGTCCACCAAAATAGTTGAAAATTTATTTAGTGATCCATTTCAAATCATACCTCCCTACCTTGGGAATATCTTGGTACACAAAATATTTTACTAAAGGAGATGATGAACATTTTTCTCAACCTTCTCCCTAGAGTACCACTTTTTCTTTCTTATAATCTATCATCTGTTAACCCAACCTATAGATTCCATGTTTCCTCCATCTAGCTATTGTCAATTTCTTTTGAATTTTTTTATCTTTAGATAACTTTGAATGATATTCCAATTCTATGTCTTCTATGGTAGGTAAGACATGCTCCCCATTTTCATCATCAGGCATGAATGACTGGTAGATTTTTGGATTTGAATATTTACTACGGAGTAAGTGCACATGTATGGATGTAGACTAAGTCTATAGGCATCATTTCCTACATGTTCCAACACTTTGAAAGGAAAATATCATAGAGCCTGTACTTATTATTCAGTCACCAAAACATTTCTTGATTTAGGTGTAATTAAAGTCGACCTCCTAACTTAAATACATTTTCAATTTTGTGTTGGTCATGCCCAACATTGTACTTCTCATTTGATTTAATTAATGTGTCCTAAACTTGCAAATGGGTTTCCTTGATCTCGTCGATGACTTTTTAATTTTTAGGTGCTTCTTTGATTACATCTTCCATCTTTCTCCATGTTATATATATAGCAAATGTAAAGATGAAGGTAGAAACATAGAAACCAAGTTTCAAAAGGGGAATTACTGGTGGAAGTATGCATTTCTCTCTGATAAAAATGTTGAATGTAGATGACTTTATCATCTTGATTTCTTGCATGCTTATGATTGTAAAACATGGAGTTGCTTGTCAAATGTGGGGTAGTTGANTATCTTGGTACACAAAATATTTTACTAAAGGAGATGATGAACATTTTTCTCAACCTTCTCCCTAGAGTACCACTTTTTCTTTCTTATAATCTATCATCTGTTAACCCAACCTATAGATTCCATGTTTCCTCCATCTAGCTATTGTCAATTTCTTTTGAATTTTTTTATCTTTAGATAACTTTGAATGATATTCCAATTCTATGTCTTCTATGGTAGGTAAGACATGCTCCCCATTTTCATCATCAGGCATGAATGACTGGTAGATTTTTGGATTTGAATATTTACTACGGAGTAAGTGCACATGTATGGATGTAGACTAAGTCTATAGGCATCATTTCCTACATGTTCCAACACTTTGAAAGGAAAATATCATAGAGCCTGTACTTATTATTCAGTCACCAAAACATTTCTTGATTTAGGTGTAATTAAAGTCGACCTCCTAACTTAAATACATTTTCAATTTTGTGTTGGTCATGCCCAACATTGTACTTCTCATTTGATTTAATTAATGTGTCCTAAACTTGCAAATGGGTTTCCTTGATCTCGTCGATGACTTTTTAATTTTTAGGTGCTTCTTTGATTACATCTTCCATCTTTCTCCATGTTATATATATAGCAAATGTAAAGATGAAGGTAGAAACATAGAAACCAAGTTTCAAAAGGGGAATTACTGGTGGAAGTATGCATTTCTCTCTGATAAAAATGTTGAATGTAGATGACTTTATCATCTTGATTTCTTGCATGCTTATGATTGTAAAACATGGAGTTGCTTGTCAAATGTGGGGTAGTTGAAGACTTATGCATGAAAAAATTCACCATGATAAAAAAATAGCTTACATCCTTGCATTAAGATTAATCCCATAGTATCCCACCTACACTTGTGTCCACTTCAAAGGGATTTTGCAAATTGAAAAATATGAGAACTAGTGCTTGAATAATATTTTATTTAGTTATCCAAAATACTTCAATTGATTCTTTCGCCACATGAAACTCTATCAACTCATTGTTTATTGCACAGATTGGTACAAATGACACTATGGACACGTAAAATTATTGTGCTACTCCTGAAACTATACTAACTTCGACTTCCAGGGTAGGATTTGATTATTTTGTGATTGTAACATCCCGCTCTTGCGAGCACATGTCATCGAATTATTCTTTGAGGACACTTGCGTGCAAGTGATCCAGTTAAAGTACATGGTTATTTGTTTCTCTT
Organism: Picea sitchensis; assembly: GCA_010110895.2. NCBI lineage: Eukaryota > Viridiplantae > Streptophyta > Pinopsida > Pinales > Pinaceae > Picea > Picea sitchensis. Next base: position 83,961 of record SNQJ01S0051089.1, read on the forward strand.
ATGGATTTTTATGATGATGTTGATGGTTGTGATTTAATGTTATTTGATATATATGTATTGACTCAGGGAATGGATTGAGTCAAGGAATGGATTGTATTGGTTTGAGTATTTCATTTATGCATATGTGACATATGATCGATTATAGTATGATTTTGTATAAGGATCACTGACAATGTTTTGTTGATGAATGCAGGGTGATGAATGATTGCTAATATGAATCACATAAGGAGTAAAGGGGCCATGCACATAAGCCAGATATTAAGGGAGAGGTGTGGCAACGTCTCTGTCACAGCCTACTAGCACTTCCTCCATGACTAGAATTGTAGGTTAACGATTACCTAGTTCGAGAGGTCCACGATGTCACGAGGGAAGACTTAGACAGTCACTCACAAAGATTCTAAGGGACATGCAATAAATTGGGGTCCTTATTCCTTAGAATCCCTTAGTCTCTCACAATGTCGCCCGAATGGAGTGTTGACTCCAAGATTTGGACAACTACCAAAACCAGTCAAAAGGCGAGTGACACCCTTGGAGCACAAAGTTGTGTCTTGAAGGACATGTCGCATAAGTAACACTTGAGTCAATGAATCTAGGTGGTTAGAAAACCTTGAGTGAATAATTAAACCTTGTAAAATATTTAAGCATTGCCGATTCAATTAATTAATTAAGGATTGAAATTATTAATTGTAAATCCCAAGTGAGAGTCTAAGCCTATTAAAAAATTAAGCCTAAGTATAAGTTCTTGTAAGGAGACTAAACTGAATTATTAACTAAATCAAAATAGGAATGAGGTAAATCAATTTAAGAAATTAAGAAAAATCAAATAAGTCTAAAAAATTAATATAATACACATGTGTGCAAGAAAATACCAATTTGGAAATTAAGATAAGAAAGGAATAAAGCATGAAAGAAATTGTGTATGAATAGAGTGGTATCTAGAGTCTAGTTAACACTAGTCTAAATAGAATAAGACTCCAATTTTAACTCAACTCGAATTTAGTAAGGCGTCAGTCATTAATTGAGAATATGGGAAAATAAAACGACAACTTGGAGTGATTTAAGGAGCGCATTTGGAAATAGTGAGGGAAATAGACTATTAATTAAAACAAAATATGGAATTATGTGTGCAACTTGGGGAGAGGGTGACAAGTGTAAGGGGGGAATAAATTCTAATTTATTTAATTAAAAAGAAAATTAATTGTGAAAGGGGCATGTGTCAATGAGAGAATTCCTATAAAGAAAATGGTTAAAATGGGAAAGGGGAGGATACTGGTTATTGGTAAGGTTATGCTGCCGAAATGTTTGACTAGTTTTACTTGTGAGAGTTGGGATACCCAGCTTGAGAGAGAGTGATGGCTCTAACTTGTGAGGCAAGCTTGGAGCTAGAGGACTTTTGGTTTTGTGTGTGTATCCACTTTGTGGCTCAGGGGGATAAAGGGGAAGAAGAGTACCCCTATCGTTGGCTGGGAGGTATCGGTGAAGTCTCTACGGTTAACAAGATGGAGCATAGAAGGATCGCCATCGCTGAAGAACATCTTCAACTCTTCGTCGACTACGGTTACAATATTCTTATTTGAGTTAAAATTTTAAATAGTTAAATTTCATGTTCATTGCCCGAAAATATTGTCATAAACCACCATTTTGTTTCTGACATTGATTTGGTAAATCCTTGATGAGTTTTTGAATAATAAGCATTGTAATTTTGTATTTTCTGGATATTAATGTCGTTTACATTCTCAACTAAGCATTGTATTTTTTCATTTTTTGGATAGTAGTGCCATTTACATTCTCAACTAAGCATTGGAATTTTGTATTCTGAATAATAATTTCATTTACATTTCACAACTAAGCATTGGAATTTTGTATTTTTGGATTAAGTTCACGCTAGCTATCCTAGATCAAATCGATGTGTCTCTAAGTGGATGAAGTATTGAGATTCCTTGGCTCTTGAAAATCGTTTAGATGTCTTCTCTTCACCTTCATGAATTTATTTAAATGGAAGTCAACGAAATTCCTTGTCTCTTGCAAATCATTTAGATGTCTACTCTTCACCTTCACGAATTTATTTAAATGATAGTCAATGAAATTACTTGGCTCTTGCAAATCGTTTATATGTCTTCTCTCTCCTTCAAGAATTTATTTAGATGACAATCAACGAAATTCCTTGGCTCTTGCAAATCATTTAGATGTCTTCTTTTCACCTTCACGAATTTATTTAAATGACAGTGAGCGAAATTCCTTGGCTCTTGCAAATCGTTCAGATTTCCTCTCTTCGCCTTCACGAATTTATTTAAATGACAGTCAATGAAATTCCTTGGCTCTTGCAAATCGTTTAGATGTGATATTCTCTCCGCCTTCACAAATTTGTTCAAATGACAGTCAGAGAAATTCCTTGGCTCTTGCATATCGTTTATATGTCTTCTCTTCTCCTTCAAAAATTTATTTAAATGACAGTCAACGAAATTCCTTGGCTCTTGGAAATCATTTAGATGTTTTCTCTTCTCCTTCACGAATTTATTTAAATGACATTCATCGAAAATTCCTCCCCCCTTGCAAATCATTTAGATGTCTGCTCTTCACCATAAAAAAATTACTTAAATTACTATTGGCGAATTTCCTGTAGCACGTTCTTCCAGAAATTGTGTTTTCTCCAACGATTGAATGTGCCTCCCCTTTAGCGAATATCCTATAGCAAAATTTCATGTAGAGATATTCCTTCCTGCATTTTTTTTTTCTTCCGGCGATTAAACATACCTCTCTTGTAGCGAACCACCTTTAGATAATCTCCCGCTACGACCTTAATGAACTATCTCTTGTAGCAACCCACCTTTAGAGGTTTTCTTCCTGTGATTTGCTTAAATTGCTAACAAGCACCCTCTATCAACAAATTTTAAATTACATTGTTCCTTGGTTGCATACATGCTCCTAAACATGAAAAATGTGACATTATTGGCTTGCATCCTCTCCAAGAATATTCCAGGGTTTTGTTCCAAGCAACATTGGTGGGACTCTGGTTAATCCAATATATTGCACAATTACATGCTTATGCTCGAAAAACCCCATTAAATTTGTAAATATATTTCATCATACCATGTGCAATGTCCCACATGACCCAATTATTTCTCTCTACAACTCAATTTTTCTCAAAGTATAAATAGTAGTGAATGAATTCTTCATGATCCCTACAATAACCTACAAAATCATTTGATCTATGTTCTCAAATACCCCAACTATCAAATATGCTTCAAACTTTTGTGCTAGGAAATAGATCCATACCTTTGAATATAAAGGTAAGTGAATATAACCCACCACTCCTTGACAACCAACTCATCAATCTGCATAAGTTAGTAAGCATGAACTCTAGAATTGATTATTTTAACTCAATGAGATTCATGTATCCTAGTCATCTATGTAATATTGTTAGTGACAATCAAGATTGCATAATCATTGAAAGACTTCAACCAATCCATTAATAATGAACACCCCCAATTCCTTTCCATTTGAAATGGTATATGCATTTATATATTTATTTTCTAAGAGAAACTATTTTGTTCTATTTTCATCTAATTTTAAGGTGATATCGATGTATGATTCATTGCATAATTAGATTACTTTGGTGCCATTAAAATAATGTTGATGTATGATCGATTGAGTAATTAGATTACTCTTGTGCCATGAAAATAATGTTGATGTATGATTGATATAGTAATTAGATTACTCTTGCACCATCAAATTATGTTGAAGTATGTTTGATTTAGTAACTAGATTACTCTTGCACAATTAAAATAATGTTGATGTATGATTGATTGAGTAATTAGATTACTCTTGCACCATCAAATAATGTTTATGTATGACTGATAATCTAGTCTGGAGTTTTGAGTTTTGATTGATTAAGGGACTTAGATACCTCCTTGTTCCTTAGAACAATCGCTAGTCCTAAGACCTTAAATGGTCAAAATCAATCGGATGAATCCCAAACTTGAGGATTGCCTATGTGTCTTGGAGGTCCTAACCTTGCAGGGTAGGTTGGGAGGGTAGTTATTTTAATATTCAGTGACATGATTGATCAATTATTAGCATTTTTCTTGAGTTGATCGTGATGTGTTGATTTGTGTCTTTGTTTATTATGATGATGTGTTGATTATGCACAACTATTGATATGTTAATGCTTTGATTAGGTGTCGATATTGTTATGATGATATGTCGCTTGCAATGCTATTAATTATGTTTAGACGATTGTAATATCCTAATGCAATTTTTATTTTTTTTACCTATTGCACCTCACTATTCATTGTTGTAATGGAGGAGACGTTACATATGGTATCACAAAGGGTTCAACCCTACGACTTGGGATCATTATGCCTTCCACTATATTAAACACCTGATTCATAACTTATCGCTAATTAAAATTTAAATTTGTCCATGCTGGTAATCATGGTTAGAAGACATTGTGGAGGTAGAAGACTTGGTGTTAGGGGAGGAGGTACGACGCCTCCAGTAGCATCCATGCCAGAGGGGTTAACCCCCAAGTAGAAGAACAAGTCATTGGGTAGGAGGAGGTTGTTGTGGGGGATGTGGTTGCCTTGATGAGGTCCTTTGAGAGTTTGTCAGAGGCCTTGATTAACCGACTAGATAGAGATGAGGCCAAGGCGCCTGTACGCAATGAGGGTTCAGAGTGCCCTTCAGCTGGTAGTGGTAGCATTAGTAAAGAACTCGAGAAGATGAAGTTTCCCGAGTTCATGGGTTCCACACCAGGGCATGTTTGTAGAACATGGCGATGTTCTTTGGACTTTGTGACTACACCTCCAACATGAAATTCCACATGGAGGTCTTTCAATTGAAGGGGAGTGCTCTTATATGGTGGAAGACAATCCTACCTCAACTAAACATGGTCGTCGAAGACATGTCATGGAAATTGTTTGAGGAACAGTTCTTGGAGAGGTATTTGTCTGAGGAATTCATCAAGTGCCAGCTCAATGAGTTCAACACCTTGCGACAATGTGGTCATACGATGCCAGAGTATGAGGCCTGATTCATGGAGCTACTTAGGTATGCTCCACATATTAACACAGAAAAGATAAAGGTAAACAAGTTTTTATTCGGCCTTAACTTCAACATTCGTGTGAAGGTGAGGATCATAATGCCTCAGACGTTGAACGATGTAGTCCGGAAGGCCCTCATAACTGAGGAAGAGATGACTAGAGGGGGTCAGGGCAGGGCTATTGAAAGGCCGACTAGAAAAATGACATATGGAGTGCAACAACATTAGACACTAGTCATACATACATCAGGGTATAGATATATGTCTAGAGGATCCATGTTCACGACGATCGACTCCTTAGTAGTGGACTCCCTATAGAGGACCACAACATCAGTAGCAACATCTCCCACATAAGAAGTAGGTTAGGCCTGTTCAACAAAACAAACCAGGATCTCAGGATGGTAGGCCAGTAGCTTCTACTTCGGGGACCAGGAGTACTGGACTGAAGATTGGATGTTGGAAATTACCAGCGAGACTATCCGGTTGAGAGAGCTAGAGCATCCAGGTCAGCAGGATACACTGCAATTGGAAATTTGGGCAAGTCGCATAGGATTCATGTAGCGGTGAATAACCGCCAGGCCGAGCACCAATCCACTGTGCTCAAGACGTCAGGTACAATAGCTGACCAAACTTTTAGTATTTTGATAGATTGAGGTGCTACATAGAGATTTATTTCTAGTGCAATGCTAAAAAGAACTAAGGTAAAGGCAGTCGAGCAGGATGAGTTTATATACGTAGAAATGGCTTTGGGTTCCAAACAAAAGGTTGGAGGAAAGGTTATGGACTGTCACATTAACTTGGGATATTTTGTAACGAAAGAAAACCAATATGTCACGATCTTAGGATATTATGACATAGTGATCAGTATGGACTGGTTGGAATCACATGACACGATACTCAACTGTAAGATGAAATGGTAAAGTTTGACCGATGATGTGGGACAAAGAAGAGTTATTGGCCCTCTACCAAGTTTTGAGGATCCTTGGTCATGTTTGACCTACTTTTGGGACTTCGACAGGTTGTCGAAGGTGGAGCGCAAGTCGAAGTGGAGATCGTGAAATATCGACCCCATTTTTAGGGATTTTTGGGTTTTGGGCTATGTAACGGGTATGGGAATGTTAGCCCATGGGTTTACCCATGTTTAGGCCCTTTTTGTAATATATGAATAGATGTCTAGGTGATGTAACAAGGAAGTGTGTATAAGACGATATAGGCATATGTGTGATGAGGTGCTAAGTGCAAGTGATAGTTGTATATGCTCTGTGCATATTGTGTGAGACTTGCAAGGCTAATTGCAAGTGACTGTAAGAGATTGAGTAGAAGTTTTGTGTTGTAACGTAACTCGGGGAAGGAAGATCCGGCGAGGTGCATGTGGATATCTTGTCCTATGTGGAGTAGGATCTTGTGGCTCTGTGCATGTAGAAGATTAACAGAGGATAATAAAAGATAAGAAGAGTTGGTGGACATAGTCCCAGGCTGGGTTGAACCACGTATATGATGTCTTGTGGTTTCTTTGTGCTTTATGGTTGTTATCTTGTTTATGTGATTAAATGGTTAGTGCACTGATATATGCTTAGAAGAATCTAATATGATAGCTTAGTGCTGAATAATGTGAATGAATGCTAGATCTAATCTAGGTTGATGTGCTTAGTTCTTGAATATATTGAATATGTGTGAATACTGCGATGCTCTGTAATTAGGGTTTTATATGAGAAGTAGATACTGGTTAGATACTGATGAACTGTAACTGCTAAGTTCTCTGTAAAGGTTTTGTAATCACAAATCAGTCTCCCAGCTAAGGTTGCAGACATTGGAGTCTTGCAACCACCCCTGCCTCTACCTCAGGTGAGACTTCATCTGCTTCGCAGTTGTTGCCGAAAGGGACAACAGTTAGGGTTTTATTGGTGTGCTCTTGAGCGTTGAACCCTGGGCCTTCCCCTGTGTCAAAAAATGGTTCAGTTGTCGGGGAATGAAATTGTGATTGCTAGGAATTGAAGAAAATAAATCTCTATGCATAGATCTGTTGCTTTAATGCGCAGTATTCTACTTGACCTGCAAAGATCTGCACTAAAAAGAAAAGTCAAATCTGAAGAAAAGAGGTAAGATATTGAAGCTTTGTGCTTTTTTAAAGGTAAGGACAGTGAAAAGTTTTGATTGAAAAGGTAAGATAAGTGGAAATTTTTATTTCAAAAGAATGGATCTAGGTATGTTTGATAAAAAAATTTATAGTTTGAAAAGTAGGGCACAACTAGATGAAAGAAGGTTTGATATGAGTAGATCTAATAGAAATAATGAAAGATATGTTATTCCTATGCATAGAAATAATGTTTGGACTAACAAATGGATACATGATCATAGAAAGAAGTTTTTGCAGGTTAGCTACTATGACCCTAGTGTGCACTACATGAAAGGCTGGGGATCATTTCAAAGAAAAAAATGATTAATCCATTGTTATAATTGCAGAAGACCGGGACATCTTGCTAAGGAATGCCCTGGTAGAAGACCTAGTTGTCTTTGTTGTCAAGCTATGGACCATGAAGTTTTGGATTTCCCTAGAATGATTGCTAAGGTTGAAAGAATGAATATGAGACAAGAAAACCCTGAGAAAAGTCAAGAAACTAAGACCATGGCAGAACCCAAGAAAGAATCAGAGAATGTATTGCTACAAATGAAAGAAACCCTGAATGATCACAAAAATATCGACTTATGAGAGAGATTCAAAGAAAAAAATTGCATAGAAACAAGAATAGGAGACTTTGACATTCACTATGTTCTGGATGAAGAAACAGAGGTGAATATCATGACATAAAAGACTTGGGAAATTTTAGGAAATCCTGCTATGATCCCTTCATTAAGAGGAATATGATTATTCAGAGGAAAGATGATAACCCTATGTGGAAGACTCACCCAGATATCTATGAGTTCTTATGGAACTTCGACAAAATAATATTTTGAGGTTGTTAAATTTATTGAGAACCATGCCCCATTTTCTATATTACTAGGAAAAACTTGGATTGAGAAAGATCGGGCTAGAAGAAAAGAAGAGGAAGTATTAGAACAAAATAAGCAAGAATTATAAGATTTCATGACTAGGATGATAGCACACTTGATTGAAAAACATGAGAACAGATCGAATCTATTTAGAACCAGAAACTTGGATGTTGAAGTTGGAAGAATACAAGAAGACTCACAGAAGAGAACAACACCTACCCCAGATAGAGAAGAAGTATTGGCCTTGAAAGACCATCAACAACGCGAAGTTACTATGCTAAAAGGAGATAAGAATCAGAATGGAAGGAGGAATACCAAGATAAAGATTACATGGAAGAAGGCTAGAAAGCTCAATAAGAAGAGAGCAAAGATAGAAAAGTGGCAGAAGGTTCCAGAAGGGACATCGCAGAAGGAAGTTTTGCAAAACTGGAACTTCGTCAGGATACTAGAACAACACAACCTGGCACTTCACCAGGACGAAGCAATATAGCCATTGAGAGAATTATAAGCATTAACCCGATGCCCCGAATGGTTAGAGCAACAGTTATGGCTTGAAATCTTGCCATCAGACCATTGGGACAACCGCATTGATGAAGGCCTCTCGTCCGTTGGAGAGATTTGTTACCTCATGTCTACTTATTCCGTCGACCATTGCACCGAGAACACTTTTGCGAATTATATCTAGGCCAACCCATTACTACCACGTTGTGTTTATTGAGATTGAAACTTGTTCTATTTCTTTGAGCACTCATTCATCCACCTGAGTTATCCTATCTAAGTGTGCATGCCGAATGATCTCAGTGCCATGGAGAAAATCATCAAAGAAGTTCTAATCGACCTTATGGATAAGAAGGTGATGTCCATTGGAGTTCAAGCCTCGTCGACAAAAGGAGTGCAAGCCTCCCCATCTACTGCTCGTGGATCCAGACCATCCCAACCTGCAGCAGAGAAAAGAACCAAGCATTGATATGACTTGGCAAATGCAGAGTTAATACCGAACATCTTTCCCGACTACATCTTGCCTTGGCTGGCACGGTGAGTCGTGACAGTGTCCTGAGAGACTTTGATTACACCATGGCTACTCCTTACCTCCTGAAGGGGATACATGCTATAAGAACACAACAGGATAAGATCGCAACGTTGAAGTTCAATGAATTCAACCTAGGGGACCGTAAGAACTACAGTATGCTCTCTCCTTGCAAGTATTTGACCAGGATGAAGGAGAAGAACTTGAAAATAATACCCCATCCATGGGCTATGAAACTCACACAGTCCACCCTCTTGAATGTGATGAATATCCTACACTTTGGAAGGAACCAAGAGGTTAACGCGTGTGTTAATATCCTACTCTCATGTTACCATGGCATATATCTATGGCTATATAGACACATCACAATCAATCCAATGTTGATCCGTAGGATCACCAGATTGATCATGCAAGGACCTAACCCACATGACTTCTACCCAGGGAAGGCTACAGATCGCACACTCGCATAGAGGATAAAAGACACATATGCTGATGTAGAAAAAGGGATGCGAGGATACAAGGTAGCTTCCATCCATAATGGCGCAGCGTGCCTGGCCTACCAGCTAATCGCAGGAAATCTTGTAAGAAAGAAAAGACCTACCGAAGTCACAGGATTTGTTGTTGACCTCGCTAGAAAATGTGTAGAGGGACTCCATATGAACTAGGCGAAGTACTTAGTTAACCAGCTAGAATTGGATTACCACGAAGCTCAGGATTAGGGTTATGAGTTCCACTTTAGCTAAATTCTGATCCTCATAGCGTTTACTGCTTGGGAGATGTCGGAAGGTGCGACCTTCCTAGACATTGAGTGATTTGAACCACTCACTGTGAAGTTCACCATGCTCTGATACTCGATCGATATGGGAAAACAGTGGCAATCAAATGTTGTATTCCATACATACTAAGTGCAGTTGAAGAGGGCCATCGAATTTGTCCCTAACATCATGCCAAACACCTTGTACCAGTTCATACCTCTCATGAAGTTCTGCACAGATCGAAACTTCATTTATATCACTGAGCATGCAGATTAGCATAAAGAAGAAATTCAGTCATACTATTAGCTCACAACGGAGGACATCAAGGAGATAACCAAGGACTGGCCAGCAGACCTCCTTATCCCTACGGACCTTGAAAAACTGTCTGATCTCAAATTAATCGGTAGCTTGGAGGCCACTCATGAATAACATGACACACCTGGAACCAACAGACGGAAGAAGACCGAAGAAGTACAAAACTTGAGTAGTGTATCAGATGAAACTGCTTTATTATCACCTGGACGGGGAGGTGATGAAGAAGTAAATAGAGAAGATACCAATGGAAAAGAATATCCGTAGAAGCAAGGCGAACTAACACCGCCTAGGGATCCTATTGATGAGGATGATCCCTCAAAGAAAAGAAAGGTTTCCCCCACGAAACCCACCTCACGGAAGAAGTCAAGAGAAAGAAAAACCATGATGTGAACTGTACTCATGGTCGATGACTTTGACTTCATCACTGCCACTGTAGCAGATGCCTCGCCGTACGTCTTGCATAAACATGAAGCCAAGCAATAATATATGTACGAAAGAATCGAGGTTGAACTCAGAGGGGTACAACAGGCCCTTCAATCCAGCCGCACAGTATCCGTTGTGCCCCCGCCATCAGAAGCACAGGAGTTGGGAGATGAGCCTACCCAACTCTGCATACTAGCTGATGTGACCAAAGCTTGCCTTCATCTCACATAGGAAGAACCAGAACAAGCCACAGAGGCCCTAAAGAAAGTGCAAACAGTAGTCGTAGAGCAAAGCTGAGTTGCACACCAGGAGAAGGTTGCTCTCCAGACAAATTCTGAAGAGGAGAAAGTACAAATCCAACAAGAGAAAGAGAATTTTCTCACAGAACAAGTCAGATTCAGAGAATCAGTCAGTAGAGCACTTCGCTCTATGACAGTCTTAGAGAAAAAAATGGAAGAACTAGTAGAGAATCAACTAGCACATCTTGCGGAAGATATCCAGTAACTTCAACAGAGAATCACAGATCTGGAGCTACGAATAGTGCCCAACACTCCGCAGGATATAAGAGATCAAAGAGAAGCAACTGCTTGAATCAAAATTGAGAGAATAAATACCCTCACCATGGAATTTAAACAAGTAAGTGATCACAGTGCCTAAACTTATGAGCGAATCAGTGAGGATCATGAATTGAAGGGACGAGAGTCACAACTCCAGGAGGCAAAGCAGCAAGAAGAAATAGTATAGGCGCAGTTGAAGTCCCTGTCAATAATTTAGAGGATGAAGTGATCCTAGGAACAATGCACTGCTCAACAACAGGTCCACACCATTCAGAGAAAATTCATGGAAGTTACTCAGAAGCTCCAACCAATCTAGGACGAGGCTTGTCAACTATTTGTCTTGGATTACTGAGAGGGGGGGTGAATTAGTAATAGCGTAATTATAATCCTTTTTCTCCAAATAATCTAAGTGTTATGTCAATGTAGAATTATTATCCAATAATGAGCAATAAGAAATGAACAATCACACACATACACAATACACTAGTGTTTTACGTGGAAACCCAAATCGGGAGAAAATCACAAAATTCTTTATCTTATATGTCTTGAAGAATTACATTCATTGGAAGTACCAACTTCCTTTTTTTCCAGCTACAACTGGAAGGAGGATCCAACCCCCTAGTTTCTCAGGATACAACCCGAGGGAAGCTCCAACTCCCCAATTCTCTGGCTATAACTAGAAGGAGGCTACAACCCCCTCTGTTCTCCGGCTACAACCGGAAGGTGGCTACAACCACATGTCCTTGCCCCGTCCAACCACCCTAAAGTAGAAGTAGAATGATGGAACCACTCTCACACTATCACTGTGAGATATACCACTGTAAACATGTAGCAATAAACCTGAACCATGCATCAACCATGCATAAACCTATACCTCAACTTGTAATCAACCTGTACCATAAATAAGTGCATCAACCATGCACCAACCTGTACCAAACAATCTGTAATCAACCTATACCATAAACAAGTGCAACCAACCATGTACCAAGTATGTACCAATAATGTTTCAATTACTCATCAACTATGACTCATCAATATGTACCAACATCATCAATTATAACCTCATGTATGTGCCAACTCATCAACTACTTGTCTCAACCATGTACCCAACTTTTACCTCAACCAAAAGCCCGCATCAATTTCATCATCTAAATATGATTTGTAACTCTGTAATAGACCTGGTGTATATGATCACATGCCTACAAGCCTTACTTAACTTTAACAACAAGAGACTAGCATTTTCATCAAACGTTTCTTTAGTCTCACAAGACTAGTTTTGGATTAGTCAACAACCCTAACTTGAAATAATCATAACTTTGTACCTGTAATGAATAAAGATCTGAAACTTAAAAACAATTTTCTTGAATGAGTTTTATGCAATTCCTCCAGGTTTCACTACTTGGAACCTCTCAGAAAAGGAGTTATGGAAAAAATGGCACACCTTGCTAAATTATGGATTATTCTAGAGAGCAACCTTGTAGAGCGTGCCCCACATAGAATATTTGTTGAATTGATTGAAAACTATTACACAAAATAATAAATACTGTAATCTAACCCACACATTTGGTCTTACTGAATTTGGATCTGTTATGAATAATTTATGACGTTTTTACTTGAAACACCTCTTTTTGACTAGTTTCAGGACTAGCCACAAACCCTATTTTCCACGGAGAGTAACTCCAAAAATACAATGACCCACAGGATGAATGTTTTACCACAAATACTTGGATACATTTCCTCAATGGAATAGCAATTTCACTGTCTGAATCATCCTAGAAAACAATTCATTACAAAAATGGTGAGATGACCTGAAAACAAACATACCTTAGAAAGGATCATCAAAAGAATTTATCCTTCCTTGAATTCCGACCTTCTTTTCTTCAGTTTCCTCGAAAATTTGGCTTAGATATCCTTTGGTTACCTCAGAAACCTATAGGTATTCAATATTCTCAATTTGTTTTTAAATGAGAGAGAATTTTCTCTTATTTATACTCTCCAAGTAGCTTCCTTAAAAACATCTTCTAGGTCACTTTGCCCACTTTCCTTATTTTAGGGTTAACCCACTTCTAATTTCTCCATTAAATTTATTATTGAATTAATTTATTTCGTATTCACTTTG
>SNQJ01S0051090.1:0-17449 GCA_010110895.2 Picea sitchensis
AAATGATAGAAATGTATTGATCTAGTGCATTGGCACGTGTAACATTATCCACCATGAAGAGAATTTTGAATTGCCTTGTAAAGAGTCAAGTTGTAACTGAAGTCTCAAGTCTAGAGTTGTAACTGAAGTCTTAAGTCTATTTCCATTTTCGAACTAAAGTGTAATGCTAAGTTATAACTGAAGTATCAAGTCTAGTTCTATTTTCGAACTAAAGTGTAATGTTGAGTTGTAACTGAAGTCTTAAGTCTAGTTCTGTTTTTGAACTAAAAGTGTAATGTTGAGTTGTAACTGAAGTTTCAATTCTAGTTCTACTTTCGAGTTAAATTATACGAGTCTCAAGTCTAGTTCTATTTTCGAGCTAAAGTGTAATGATGAGTTGTAACCAAAGTCTCAAGTCTAGTTCTATTTTCGAACTAAAGTATACCACTCTCAAGTCTAGTTCTAAGTTCGAACTAAGTATGAAGCTGAGTTATGATTAAAGAATGCAAACGAGTTACTATTTTGAGCCATACACTTCTCCTCTTCAACCTATATAAGCAGAGGTTGACCCCTCTCTTCAACACAATTTGATATGCAGGTTAAGGGTGAAGAATAGAGACACATATCAGTGATAAAGAGGCGGCATACCAAAGAAGAATACTAGTGTTGTATATCAACAATAGAGGTTGCATATCATAGGCATATATCAACAACATATCAGTGATGTATATCAACAATAGAGGTAGCATATCAGAGGTGTATTTCAGCAAGGTCTCTTAGGTCTTTGTCAGGTCAGAGTAATATTGGAAAGCTCTTTAAGAGCAGAAGATTCATGGTGGATATTTGTAGGTGATAATATATTATTAATGCAATAAAGGAATATTGTTTGTTGGGTTTTTTCTCCCTGTACAAGGTTTCCCCAGGGTATATGTAATGACATTGTTGAAATTCCGATTGGGATAGAATGCGGTGATGGTTGTTGTCATTAATAGCAATAGTAGAGACAGTAGGATAAAAGGATATTTCGGGAGGAATAGCCCTTGAAGAAAATCACGCTAACAAAAGAGCTTAAAGAGAGGAAAAAGGAAGGAAAGAGTGTGTCGTTGAATCCCATCAAATTTCCGAAAAGAACGGACCGTCGGATCAGGGCAATTGCAGGGAGATATTCCATGGCGGGAAAAGCCAAGGTGAAATCGATTGGACCTACGGATGCGTCAAAATCGAGAAAGGATCAGGACCGTTGATCTCTGCTCTGTACGGATCGGGGTTAGGGACTTTGAAATGTCAAATCACTTCGTCCCGATGAAAACCCGAAATGTCCTTGAAAGCCTTGATAATACGATTCGCCGGCCGTTAAATCAAGAAGGATGCAGACCGTTTACTTTATGGACCGCGTGTTGGCGGCCCGAGGGAGGCCTCACCGGCGGCAATTGAGATGGCGGGATTTCGCAAAGGCAAAGTTCACTCTCTGTTGAAATCTCCGATTTGGTGTAAATCGATGGAATGCGGTCATCGGATCCAACTTCGACCCGATCAACGGACCGCGTCGACTAAATTACGTGGCACATCAGTGAAGTAATAAGTGTCCAGACGATTCCAACTCTTGATTTTAGCCACAAGTAATGATCTGAGTGACATGTGGCAGTGTTTAATATGTGATTGAATCATGTGTGATGGCGGTAGGAAGACGGTGGCATGCGGAGTTTGGGGTTGGAGTTTTAGTATTGAAACAAAAGCATGAACATCGCCCTTGTGAAATCGCGATACACGATATCGATAAGAATTGTATAGGTATGGGCCTGCGAGTTAATACAGCGGGTGTAAAGTGGAAGGATGCTCGGGGAATGCGGCATGTGCGACTCCAGGGGATGAATACACATTACCATTGTAAACCCCGAAAAACCCGACGAGTGAATTGTGGTGGTGGTCATTTTACAGTAAGAGTACAGTCATGTATTGGCAAAATGCTTGGAAGGGGGCTAGCTTCGGAAAAGAGCAATCCCGGAGATGGAGGGAGATGAATCCACGAGGTACATGTGCTCGACCTACGCAAAGTCTGCGAAATGTCGCGATGGGGTAAATCGATGGGATCCGGAACCGTTAGATCGGTTTATCGTCAGTCACTGGCATTTCCTCTCACTAATTAGCAGCTTCAATT
The DNA here is from genome assembly GCA_010110895.2 of Picea sitchensis. NCBI lineage: Eukaryota > Viridiplantae > Streptophyta > Pinopsida > Pinales > Pinaceae > Picea > Picea sitchensis. The sequence continues at coordinate 2,138 of SNQJ01S0051090.1, forward strand.
GCCAATTGGATTGGGAAAACCATTTGGAATAATGAATCGGTTAATTTGGTTACCAAGGCGGTGTAGATTGAAAACTCCCGGTGGAATCGTTAAAGAGATGTGGTATGCAAAATGAAGCAGAATAGAATTGGGTTAATGCGTTACGAAAGAAAATGATGTGATTAAAGAAAAAAAAATAAGATGAGAAGAGGAAAAGAAAACCGTTGAAGAGCTGTGCAGAGCGAGAGGAGAAGAAGAGCAACATGATGGGCCGAGCGAGCGACGGAATGGCGAGAGGAACACTGACACAAGCGGACATGTTGAATACAAAGATAGAAATTAGAATAGTGAACGGAGCCGAGGAATTAAAGAATAAAGAGGCTGGTAAAATTGGTTACTCTATGAAGTTGAATGTGTATTTAACCATTTATTTGGGAGGTTGGGAGGTGCTAGGTAGGAATGTTGTTGTCCCTCAGAGTTCAAAGTGGGTGCTTGAACACGGGGAAGTTGGAACTTCCATCACAGTTGCGACCAGAGAGGAAAAACTATAGTGCCGGGGTGGTGCTAGGGAGAACAAATGTTTCTATGCAGTTGTACTTTGTGTAAGCTGGAAGTTGAATACTTCCCATCCGGTTAGTCTTGGAATACCGGGGAGTTGGTGCTTCCTTCTAGTAGGTGCTAGATAATCAAAGAGTTGGAGCTCTCTAACAAGTTCCAGCTTGTAAGCGGAGATGTGACCTCACACATTGATTTGGTACTCAATTATAGATGATGTCTGAGCCCGAAAGGCGCCTATCATTTCGAAGAAGAAAGGTTTTCTCCCTTTATGGGTTCCTCGTGAAAATATATGTCTATGTGTATTATTTTATGTGTATTTGATGATCTTTACTCTCTTACATCCCATATCTGCATGTTGCTTGATAACACACGAAGAAGAAATATTAGGTATTGTTAAGAAGGTGTAAAATTATTGTTTAAGCTTATAAACAATGATTCACCCTCTAGGTTGTATTAGTATTTCCAACAGAGACTGGTATGAGCGGGTTCATTTATTTAAAAGGTAGATCTATAATCTTAAACATGGCCAGGTCATGAAGGGACTTCGACTTCTAAGCCCCCATGTTTGATGGAACAAATTTTACCTTAAGGAAGGTGAGAACATATTTAATGGCCTTAGGTCCTGATGCTTGGGATGTAGTAAATTTGGATATACAAAGCACATTGTGCAACCACCAAGCACTGCTAAGTTAAATTTAGTTTTAATGCTAAGGAATGAATGCTATTACGAGATGGACTTCTGGCTGAGTTTATAAAAGATTGATGCATCTTAATCACCTTAAAAGAAATGTGGGACAAACTAGTGCCACTTGAGTTATGAAGGAGATGAGAAGAGTAAAAGATTGCCAAACTTCAAACATACAGTTAGAAATTTGATGGCCGAAGATGAATGAAGTAGAAACAATTAGCAAGTATTTCTTAGGAGTTGAAGAACTGTATAGAAATGCCATGAAAGGTCTAGGTGAAAGCGTTCCTCTTAATTCAAAATATTTTAAAGGTCTACGCGATAAAATTTAATCAAAAGTCCTACGCAATAGAGAATTAGTGAATATTGAAACTCATCTATTGATCAACTTCTTGGAACTCTATTTGCATATGAAATTAGGATAAACAAATATAAATCCAACACTAGTGAAGCTTCCTTCAGAGACAATAATCTTTGATTCTAATCCTGATGAAGTTGATGCAAAATTTGTGAGAAGATTAATTAAAGGATTAGGAAAATATCAAAGGAAGTTTCCCTTCCGTCTCTTTAAGCCAGAATGGGTCATTTTAGCTTCTAAGTGTCTATGTCAGGAAAAGGACCGAGATACTACATTGATTGCATGATTACAAGGATTCTAAGAAATATAATAGAAAGAAAAGTTTGTGTGCAAACAAATCATGTCAATTCCTCCCGAGGGACTTAGGTAGTGAATCATCCAGATGAGAATAAATACAAATAATTTACTTATGGCAAATGGGATCATGATAATGAGAGAGGCACGAGCTGACGATGATAATAGGAAGAAGCTATGGGTGGATTTGGAAAGGAGAACTAATCCAAATTACACTCAGAAAGGGTAGTAGACTGGATCTAAAAGCGAGAGAACAAGTGTGCTTGGTTTAGAAAAAAGAGCCATTAAAAAGAACCTAATGAAGATTGTGCTCTACTAAAGGTGGAATTAGAAGAGACAAGAAAAATCAAGGAAAGACATTGGAAGACAACAAGCATGGAGAAGAAACTCAGGATTGTGGAAAACTAGAAGAAATAGTAAAGACAGAGAAAAGAAATGGAAGAGAAATTCAAGAACAGCTATCATCAAAAATGCATAAGTATAAAAAGCATGGGAAAGGGTAACCTCATTCTAAATCATCAAAGAAATTCAAAACTGAAATTGCTTGGATTGGGATATGAAGAAGGGATAAAGTAGCGTCATCCAAGTAATACAAATCCTATCAAGTTTGTCAAATCCTCAAATATTGACAACATTCACTCTGCAAAAAAAAAAACCAAATACATGAAAGAGATGGAATGAAAGGAAAAATCCTAGAACATAATTTGTAGACCAGACAGTTTATCAACCTCCTCAAAGAGATATGGAAACTTTCAAGGTACAAGAATTTCTTCTATATGGTTGTGTTTTTCTGCTCTAATTTTGGTCACAAAAGTATAGAATTGTTCTCTAAGATTTGGGTATGAACAATCAGAATATTCAATGAATAACTATCTACCACAGCGAGAATGGGGAGACGGACAAACAACAAGCAGGTCACATATTATGAATCATCGTGGTGGAAGAAGATCCTGAGGAGAATAACAATGGTTATGAGCATAACAATGGTTATGAGCATAACAATGGTTATAGTTTTATTATTGAGAACCAGATACTATATTTGTCTGATTATATGGACTTAAGGCAACAAACTGTCATTTAGAGAAATATAATCTAGATCAGAATCTCACTGTTGAAAGTGTCAAAGTCTGGAAGAAGAAGTAGATGACAAATGTGGGTAGCACTATCAGCCCAAAATAAAGGAATAGGAGTCACAGTATGGGTAGTGGATGTTCTAAACATATGACAGGAGACTAAAGGAAGTTTCTAACTTTAAGTGATAGCCAATCAGGAAATGTAACTTTGGAAATGATGCACGAGGAAGGATAAAAGATGCAAAGGTGTGTGAGTCTGAATAGCAGGAAGAAAAGCTCAAGATGTCTTCTTTGGTAGAGAATTTGAAACATAATGCTTGATGGAGTCAGTTTGTATTGTGGGATCAGAAGTTGTTTACCTCCAAGGCTGTAAAATTAAATGCTGTGGATTGAATTGCAAGCTAGTTGCAAAGGAATAAGAACCGAAAACTATGTCTATGTCTTAAAAGAAGAGAACAAGTAGAATGCAACTTAAGCAAGAATGATGAGAGTTGTAGCATGGGAGACTTGGACACCTAAATTTTGATCATATAATCAAGCTCAAAAACAATGGAAGATGCAGAAAGGTCTTCCAGAGATATCAAAGCCATATGATTGCAATGCGTAAGCCTTGTCGGATATGAAAGTACTCAGTTCAAATCAAAACCTTTCCCTCAACAGAAAAACCTCTACAGTTGGTACACATGGATCTATGTGGACCATCAAGAAGGAAAGAAGGTACGGGAAAAGAAAAGTACTTTATCTTGATTATTGATGATTATTCTAGACTAACGTGGGTTGCATTTTGAAAATCCGAAGCACTTGAAAAATTCAAAGTGTTTAAAGGCTTTTGTTGAGAATCAAATGGAGAAGGGATAAAGGCGGTAAGGTCGATGGAGGAGAGTTTAGTTCTGGAAGATTTAAAGAATTCTATGATAAAATGGGATCAAAAGAGAATACAATTCCAAGGACTCCACAAAGCGAGTTGTTGAAGCCGAAGCAATTCCCAGTACAACAATTGTAGGAATCAATGATGAATGAAAGAACACATACCTAGGACATGCAGGTGGGAAGCAATTCATCACATTCATATTCTTAACAAAGCTCATCTCGGTTAGGGAGACGGTAAAACCAGGACACTGAACTTTGGTTTTGGAAGACACTGCTTCAATCAAACATTTTAAAATTTTTTGGGAGCACATGTTATAATAAAACAATAGTAAGAAAATATGGGCAAATATGATGATAGGGAGGGTGATGAAGGGAGTCTTCTTAAGGTTATGCCACAAGCGATAAAAGATGCAGGATGCTATAATAAGAGGCGCATAAATTGGTTGATTGTATAGATGTAAAGTTGATGAAGAAATTCCGGTCAAAAATATAAGCAGTAATGAACCAAAAGAGCGAGAGAATCTGAGTTAGATATGAAGATGAAACGGTCCAAGGATCCCGAGAGATAGAAGAGGCTGAAGGAGATGAAGATGTGAACATTCAAGCCCATTACAAATCAACAGAAAAGAAGCAAAATCACCTCTCGAGAGGAATCCTTGAGAAGAATCATCCACGAGAACGAATAGTGGAGATATAAATAAGGGAGTTGACTAGAAGGAAGCGTTGGAATCTGAGAACAATCTCATGTTGCATTTTATCTATGAAAGTTGAACCTACAAATTTTGAAGAAGCGAGTCAAGAAGAAGATTGGATTAGAGCAATGAATGAAAGGCTGGATGATTGAGAAAAACAATACTTGAGAGCTTGTCCCCTGAGCGAAAATACAAGAATGTCATAGGCTCCAAATTCAAGAATAAAATAGATAGAAAAGGACAAGTTATTGTTAGAAATAAACCCAGTTAATTTGTAAAGGATATGCACAAGTGGAAGGTCGGGACTTTTATGAAAATTTTGCACCAGTGTAAAGATTGGAATACATCGAATGTTTCTTACTTATTCTGTCATAAAAAATTCAAAGTTTATCGGATGGATGTTAAATTATTTTCTTAATGGAGATCTAGAGGAAAGAAGTGTATGGAGCAGCAGCTTGAAGGAATTTCATTGTGGACAATCGATTATGTTTATGGTAGAAGGCCTTATATATGGACTAAAACAAGCACCGTGCACGGTATTCTAGGCTGGACAAATTTCTACAAATTAAAAGGGTTCAAAGAAAGGAGTCACTACTGTTGTGATGAATCTTTATTCATCCCAGAAAGGGAGATGATTTACTAGTTGTTCCGGTCTCGTAGATGTTATTATCTTTGGTTGTACTAATAGATCATGTTGATGGTTTTTCTAATTCTATGCAAATAGAATTTGAAATGATAATCTATGATAAGGGGAAGCTGTCATATTTTCTTGGGTTACAAGTAAAACAAAACTCTGAGAAATTTTTTTTTCAAGGAAAATATTTGAAGAGATATTGAATAAATTTCAGATGGAAGATTCTTCTGATTGTTACACCACCTATGGTGGTTGGTTGCAAAGTGAGCAAAGATGATATCTCACACGATGTTGATCAAAGAACATATACTCGTTCAATGATAAATGGAGGTCTGCAGCCACATCTGACATCCAGAGCCCCTGATATAATGCAAAGCTGTGGGAGAATGGTAAGAGTCGTTTGATGCACTCCTAAACAAAAGTCATCAGCCTCAAAGAATATTTAAATATCTGAAGGGAACAATGACATATAGTTGTGGTACCCTAAATGAAATTTCCATTAATTGCTTATTAGGATCTTTATTGGGCAAGCTGTGTTGATGAGATAAAAAGCACACCGGTGGAGGAGAATTCTTTTGGGTGACTCATTAGTTGCATGGGTTAGTAAAAGCAAGGATCCATTTCATTATCCACTCAGGCGAGAATACATTGCCTGCTTTGCTACACAACTGCACTCGATTTTATGGATGATACAAACTCTTCTAGATTTGAAGGTAACTTATGCTGATCCTATTCCAATTCATTGTGATAACACCAGTCTTTATAAGTGTCTCTCCAAGAATCCACATTTCTTCATTTCATTCCAAAACTAAGCATATTCTATAAAGTATCACTTTCTCAGAGAAACGAAATTATTCAAGCGGTGTTCAATTGGACTATATACCCTCTAAAGACAAATTGCTGATATTTCCTACTAAAACCATTGAACACGACCCCTTTTGAATATCTTAGTCAAAAATTGGGGGTTATAATCTCTTGTGTCTAATTTGTGCACCTGGTTAGGGGGGGGTTCTTATTGAATATCCGGTGAAATTCCTAAGTGCCTCTAAATGAGTATAATCACGCAACAAGATCGGTGGAAGAATGTTTCTTCTTTGACATTGATGTCAAAGGGGAGAGAAGAAGGTGAGTTGAAATGTTGAACGGTCGAACTTGTTGTTCATCTGAGAGAGAAGAGTCAGGTGAGAACAGTGAATGCAGAGGAGGCAGAGTTGAATGTAAGTGTTGCCATCAATGCAAAGAGGGAGATTGTTAGCAAGTGTCAGTCAGATAGAATCTGATGATGGTTGTTGTCGTAATAATGGAAACGATGAGAGCGATGGGATAAGAAGGATAAAAATCTCAGGAGGAATAGCTTTGAAGAAAATGCGCACAACAAAGAGCTTAAAGAGGAAAAAGGAAGAAGAGTCGGTGACCATAGGATCTCATACAAATTAGCCGAAAGAACGAGGGCCGTCGGATCGGGGCCAGTGCGAGGGGAGATTCCATCCAGGAAAATATAAGGTTAAATCCCGATTGAATCTGGACCATCAAGTCAAAGGTCCGGAACCCGTTGATCCACGACCACAATACGGATGTGAGGGTTTGGGACTTTGAAATGTCAAATCACTCGTCAATGAAAACGAAATCATGGCTTGAGTGCTGATTTGATGTAAACCGTTAAATCAAAGAGGATCTGAATGGATTTACTTGTATGGACCGTGGCATCCGAGAGGGAGGGCCTCATCGACGAATTTGGGGATGGAGGATTTCATAAAGGCAAGTTCACTCCTGTTGAAATCTCTGGAATTTCATGCGATATGAAAAATCCGTGATCTGAGCCGTCGGATCAACTCGACCGATCAAGGACCCGCATTGACTAAGTGACCGCATTGGCACATCGGTGGTGCCAGTGTCGGGCCAGTCAACTCTTGACACATACAAGTAATGATTGGTGACGGTGTGTTTATCGTGATTGAATCATGTGTGATATTGCCGGGGCCAGTCAGCATGAGTTTCGGGGTCCGGGTTTTGGTATTGACAAAAAGCCGTGAACATCATACATCGCGAAATCGATATACGCGATTTCCCGATAAGATATGATGTGGGCCACCAGTTTAATGCAAGATAGGTTGTAAAGTCTGAGGGATGTCGGAATCGACGTATAAAATCTCGGGGGTGTATGCTTATTATCATTGTAAACCCCGAAAACCCGGCGAGTGGTGTGGTGGTGGTCATTTGATAGCGGGTCATATTGGCAAATAGCCAGAAAGGGCTAAGCTTCGGAAGAACAAATCGGGGAATCGAGATGTCCGGACATCCAGTACATGTGCTCTCGACCTACATGAAGTGCGAAATCGCGATGGGTAGAATCGATGGGATCACGAGCCGTCCGGATCGGACATCGATCGGAGGGCTGCTGCTCCTCCTCACTCGTAATGCTATTCCCTCTTCCCTCGGAAAGAAAAATATATAGGTAACAGTAAGAAAAAAAAATAAGATGAGAAGAGGAATAGAAAGCAGTGAAGGAATTGTGCAGAACGAGTAGAGAAGAAGAGAAACATGATGAATGAGCGAGGCTTGAGAATGTGAAGACATGACCTGAGGAAGCGGACATATTGAATAAGATAAAGAGTAGCGAGGAAACGGTGAGCGAGCCAGTGGGAACAAAGAAAGGCGGGTAAGAACTGATTTGCTCTGTAAAAGTTGAATGTGTATTTAACCATTTGCCGCATATTTAAAGGAGGTTGGGAGGTTAGCAGGGCTGGTGTCCTCGAGAGGTTTCAAAGTGGTTCTTGAACATGGGAAGTTGGAACTTCCATCACGGTTGCGACCCGAGCTAGGGTGGCGGTGGTACTAGGAGAGCGGATGTTCTCTGTTGTCACGAGGGTTAGCCAACTGTGTAACTAGGATTAGTGCTTCATCGGTTAGTGTGGAATTTTCGGGGGAGTTGGTGCTTCCTTCTAGTGGGAGCTAAATCGAGGAGAGTTGGAGCTCTCTAACAAGTTACAGCTTGTAAAGCGAGGAGGGTACTGACCTCACATTGAGTTGGTGCTCAATTATGAATGATGTCGGCGAAAGGCGCCTATCATTTGGAAGAGGAGTTTCTCCTTTCTGGGTTTCCTGGTGAAAATGTCTGTCTACAGTAGTATTTATGGCCCGATGATCTTGCTCTTTTCTTACTGTCCATATGCCGCATGTTGCTTGATAACACATGAAGAAATGTATGGTAGAAGGTGTAAAAATTGTTTTAAGCTTATAAACAAGTGATTCACCCCCCTCTCTCAGGTTGTATTAGTATTTCCAGCAGGCATACCAAAGAAGAATACTAGTGTTGTATATCAACAATAGGGTTGCATATATGAGGCATATATCAACAACATAGGTGATGTATATCAACAATAGAGGTAGCATATAAGGGAAGGTGTATTTCATGCAAGGTCTCTTAGGTCTTTGTCGGTCAATTAATATTGTAGCTCTTTAAGGCGAGATTCATAATTGGATATTTGTAGGTGATAATATATTATTAATCTGATAAAGGAATATTGTTTGTTGGGTTTTTTTTTTTTTTTTTTTTTTTTTTTTTTTTTTTTTTTTTTTTTTTTTTTTTTTTTTTTTTTTTTTGGTTTTGTTTTGGTATTGTTGAAGTGTGTTAATTTGGAATCAAAGTGTTGAAGAAAATAAAATAATTAATCGCATAAGAAGTCAAGCTCATAATTTATCAATTCCATGATCGTTGAGGTGTCCAATAAGGGTGAAAAAGATTCTTCGAATAGGGTCCACATTGAACACTAGGCCAAAGGAGGAGGTGGAGTGTTGGCTCGAAATCACCACCACGATGGCGATGGTGTAAAAGACCCATAGAAAAGTGGGAAGAGATTTCGATGGGGACGCCTCAGGCACTCTTTCTACAAATGTAACCAAACCTTGTCTCCCATATGAAACTTGTGTGATACCTGGTGTTGATCATGGCATTGTTTTACTTGTCATTAGACTTCTATAAAATATCATGGACACATTGGCAAATGTGTTGAATTCCTCAATAAATGAATTTGGTGGATTTGTCAATCTCATATTGAACATGTGAAGATTTTGTCTGTGTGGTGGTAAGAGGTAATGCCACATCAATGGGACCCAAAGGGTTGGATTAAAGCCCACACGAAATGAATGGATGATGGAGATACAAAGAGACATGTTGTAGTTGTGTTGGAAATAGGGGAGACTCCTAGGTACACATATGTTGGCAAATGTGTTGAATTCACTCAATGAATATGGTGGATTTTTCAACCTCATACTGAACATGGAAAGATTCTTCCTTTGTGGTGGAAAGAGGTAATGCCACATCAATGGGACCCAAGGGTTGGATTCGCAAGCCCACCTGAAATGGGCTATGGATGATGGAGATACAAAGAGACATGTTGTAGTTGTGTTGGAAATAGGGGAGACTCTCATCCTAGGTACACATATTCTTAGAGTTGTACATGTGTAGGATGTGCACAATCATATGATTGACGACCTTTGTTCAGTCATCGGTTTGGGGGTGGAAAGTAGTAGATTTAGTGATCTTGGTTTCCAACAGTGACCAGAGACTTGGCCAAAATGTATCGAGAAACCTATTGTCCTGATCAAAGATGATGGTTTGTGGTATTCAAAAATGGACCCACACTCATTCAAAGAAGAGTTTGGTAGTATTTGTTGTTGTGATGCTCTTCTTACAGGCTATGAGGATGGCCATCTTTGAAAATCGATCAACTACAACAAATACATAATCATTGTCGTGCTTGGTGGATAGAAGGACAAACATGTAATCCATGAAGATGGATTCCCAAGGCCTCTTGTGAGTAGCAAGAGGGGTGTATAATCCTTTCTTCTTGATGGTTGTCTTGGAAATGGCACATGCAGTGCAATATCTGATATACTTGCTGACGTCCTGCCAGAGTTTTGGCCAATAAAAGTGGTTATGTAGAACGACTATAGTTTTCTCCATGCCAAAATGTATTTCCATATGACTATAGTTAGCCTCCCAGATCATCTTTTTAAGCTCACTTGCAGGAACACAAATATGGCCAAGATGACATAATAGTCCATCCTAAATGTGAAAATCGATGAAATCCATGTCTGTACCGAAGAGATGATAGGTGGTGGCGAGGTCTAGATATTGTTTATAAATTTGGGGACACTTAGATCCCTCATGTCCACATGAATGGAGCATGGTGGTGAGTGTAGCCATGAGAGGTTGATTGAGGTAGTCAAGGACACAATTTGTGCTCCATGTCTTGTACTTGATGTTGAGATGGAACAACTGGAAGTAGGTGGACCACTTCTAATGGTGATCGTTATGCAACTTTCCTTGTGTTTGTATGAGATGTAGAGGCTTTTGATCAGTGTGGATGATTGTCTCATTTCCCATAATGTAATGTTTCCATTGACGAAAATCTTGTAAAATGGAATACATTTCCTTGTCATAAGTGGGGTATTTTCGGATAGTATCGGAGAGCATCTCACTATGGTATGCCATCATATGACCGTGCTAAGTGAGAATTGCACCTACAACATAGTTGTAAGTTTTAAACCTGTGAAGTAAAGAAATGCATATAGATTCTTAAGAAAAAATGAATTTAATCAATGGCTCATACACAGAGTACACAAGGATTTTATACTGGAAACCCTCAACCAAGAAAACCTTTCTTATATTCATCATCAAATTTCACCATTCAGCATACAATATATAAAAAAAAATTAGGTATTCCACAGATACCAAAACACTAATCCCTTAATCCGGGATAAATTTAGTAAACTGCTAAAAATAGCAAAATCCGCAAAAAATAGCAAAAACCGCCCAATGTCAGATGCAGTTGTCAAACCTGATGCGCCCACACACACACATTCAAAGAATATAACACATACCCAACATTCTCCCACTTGTTGTTTTCTTTGCATCCAGGGGTCCAGGGGATTATATAGTCAACAATCCAAGGCATTAATGCCCATTGTTACTCTACACCAGGAAAAATTTTCTATTCTCACGGGATTTGTCAATGAATCTGCAACACTATTCAAAGTGTCATCCTTTTCTAGCAACACCTTCTTTTCCTCGAACCTGATGCGCCCACACACACACATTCAAAGAATATAACACATACCCAACATTCTCCCACTTTTTGTTTTCTTTGCATCCAGGGGTCCAGGGGATTATATAGTCATCAATCCAGGGTAGTAATTCCCATTGTCACTCTACACCGGGAGAAATTTTCTGTTCTCATAGACTTCATCAATGAATCTACAACATTCTTCAAAGTGTCAACTTTTTCCAGCAACACCTTCTTTTCCTCAACCATGTCTCTCACAAAGTGATACTAAACATCAATATTCTTTGTCTTTGAATGATAAGCTGGGTTATTTGCCAGGAAGATTGCACTCTGACTTTCACAATCTAATCTCACTACTTGTTGTACCAACTCAATACCTGAAAACAATCTTTGTAACCATATTTCTTCCTTGATTGCATGAGTGGTTGCCATGTATTCATCTTTTGTAGTTGAGAGTGCCACTACAGCCTGTATTTTTCTCATCCAACTGATTGCTCCTTCAAATAGGTTAAACACATACCCACTTGTAGATCTTTTGCGATCTAGATCTCCATCCCAGTCTGCATAAACAAAGCCATGTCTATCCACCACTCTGTCCAATCCTGGTCTTCCTTGGTAGCACAATCCATAACTGGTAGTGCCACAAAGATACCTACAAACGCTCTTTACTACTGTCCAATGATCCTTCCTTGGTTTTGACATATAACTGCTCAAAACTCCCACTGCATGTGTAATGTACGGTCTATTACAAACCATTGCATACATCAAACTCCTAACTGCACTGGCATATGAAACACTGGACATGTCCTCTTCTTCTTCCTATGTCTTGGGACACTGATATGCATATAACTTTACACCTATAGGAATAGAAACCTTGACCGGTTTACTTCCATCCATATTAAACCTCTGCAATATCGTCTCAACATATTTTCTCTGATTCAACCAGAGTTTCTTGTTTGCACGATCTCTTTTAATCTCCATTCCCAGAATGAAGTTAACAACACTAAGATCCTTCATGTCAAATTTAGAGGATAGTTGCGATCTTACCTCCTTGATAACATCCATGTTATTTCCTACCAACAACATGTCATCAACATAGAACACTACATAAATGAACTGATTACCAACCTTCTTGGAATATACACAATGATCAATCCTACTTCTTACAAATCCCAATACAAGGATGTATGTGTCAAATTTTTGGTACCACGTCCTACCTGATTGCTTCAGACCATATAGTGAATTCTTTATCTTACATACCAAGTCTTTCTTTCCCTTAACTACAAAGCCTTTTGGCTTCTTCATGTAGATTTCTTCTTCCAAATACCCATGTAGGAATGTTTTCTTCACATCCAAGTGTTCCATTTCAAGATCAAAAGCAACAACAATAGATAAAATAAATATAATAGAATTTAACTTAGCAACAGGAGAAAAAATCTCACCAAAGTCAATTCCCTCTACCTCGGAATAACCTTTTTCTACTAACAGATCTTTGTATTTCTCCACTTTACCTTGTGCATTAAACTTCTTCTTAAACAACCATTTTCTACCAACATATTTTCTTCCAGCTGGCAACTCAACTATATCCCATGCCTCATTATTATCCAAGGCATCCATTTCTTCAACCATGGCCTTCTTCCAGAGTTTACTATCCTCTGAATTCACTGCTTCCTTGACAGTTTTAGGATCATCATCAGTAATAGATAAACAAAAATTGGACTGGAAATTGGGTGGACTATACCTTTCTGGTTTCCTTTTATCTCTCATTGATCTCCTCAATATTGGGGTATGAGGTTCGTATTCTTTTGCTTCCTCTTCTTCAGATGATTCATATTTTGCATCATCCAACTCAAGCTCTATTTTCTCAGGTTCATCTTGCGTTGGTAGGAATTCATGTTTGGACACATATTTTACCTCTCTGAAAGCAACATCTTGATTGTAAATAGTCTTCTTGGTTTTTGGGTTCCAAAGCTTATATCCTTTCATAGCATCTTTATAACCAATAAAGATACACTTTTCAACCTTTTTATCCAACTTACTCCTATTTTCCTTTGGAACATGTACATAAGCATCACAACCAAACACTCTAAGCTGTTGAAGAGAGGGTTTCTTTGAAGACCATACCTCGTGTGGAGTTTTATCATCCAACGCCAATGAAGGTGATCAATTGACCAGGCAACATGTTGTACCCATTGCCTCTACCCAGAATTTTTGTCCTAACCCCACACAGTTGAGCATGCTCCTTGATTTTTCCATCAGTGTCTTGTTCATCCTTTATGAAACTCCATTATGTTGAGGAGTGTATGGACTATTCTTCTTCCTTGCTATACCACACTTCTTACAGAATTCTTTGAATTCATTTCCGTAGAATTTTCCACCATTATCTGTTCTCAATACGTTTATTTTCTTCTCTATCTGATTTTCTACCAGAGCCTTAAACTCTTTGAATTTATCAAATACCTCTGATTTCTTTCTAAGAAAATAAATCCATGTGTTCCTTGAAAAATCATCTATGAATGAAACATAATACACAAATTTACCTAGGGATGGAATAGGAACAGGTCCAAACACATCATTGTGTATCAACTCTAAGATCCCCTTTGCTCTTGTAGCACTAGATGGGAATCTTACTCGATTATGTTTACCATATATGGAATGTTCATAGAAATCAAAATCTAGAGTGAAATTAGACATACCTTCAACCATGCCTTTACCATGTAGTGTTCGAAGGCCCTTTTCTCCAATATTCCGCAGTCTTTGATGCCAGAACATTGTCTTATTTTCAGGGACGATATTGGTCTTGTCTTATTTATTTGTCTGCTCAAGGACAACATAATTGTTATACCCATTAGTATAAGTTATTCCCAATAACTTGTATATATTTCCACACCAAACTCCCCTCATCAACATCATTGTCCCTCGTACCATATTGCAAGTGTTCTTTCCAAATACAGTATCCACTACTGCATCATCCAACTTGCTTACAGATATTAGGCTCCTGGAAATTTTTGGAATGTGAAAAACCCCAGGGAGTGTTCTAATCCTTCCATCTTTAGCAACAAATTAACCCTTCCACGTCCCAAGATTTTTGTTGTTGATTCATCTCCTAGGAATACATCACCACCATCATATTTTTCATATTCAGAGAACCACTCCCTATGAGGAGTCATATGGTATCATGCACCTGATTCGATCAACCATACATCATGGTTTGCATGTGTACTAGTAGATGGTAGGTAAACATCACCTCCTTCTTCAGTGGAGGTTTTCACCTCTGTGGAAGAGGTACTATCAAATCCCTTTGTTCTTTCAACCTTCTTAGACTTGCAATGTTTCTTATAATTCCCTATTTTACCACACTTCCAACATTTCCTCAAATATTTTCCTGGAGACTTAGATGTACCTATAGATTTAGATCTCCCCCCTGAAGGATTATCGAGATTCCTGTATTGGGTATGACCTCTTACAAATAAAGCATATGTGTTATGACCATCCATGCTTTTCTACCTCATCTCTTCGGATAACAAGGATGAAACTACATCCTCATATTTCAATGTAGATTGAGTGGTACTACCAATTGCTACAACCAAATTATCCCAAGAGTCTGGCAAAAAACCTAACAAAGTAATACACTTATCTTCTTCTACAATCGTAATATTAATAGAGACAAGTTGAATTACCATAGTATTAAAGGAATTTAGATGTTCTGTCACTAAATATCCATATTCCATCCTAAGATGATACATCTTCTTTCGAAGAAACAACATTTTTGCCAGGGACTTTTATTGATACAAATTCCCCAACTTATCCCATAGTTCCTTGGTTGTAGACTCTCCTGATACATTCAACAACACTGAATCTACAAGGCAGAGTCAAATAGTACTCCTTTCTCTTCTATCCAACTTCTCCCAATCTTCCTTCAACATACCAGTAGGTGGTGTACTGGTTGGTTGTGTACAAGTAGCTTGTATGCTAGTAGATGGTGTACTAGTAGGTTGTGTACTAGGATCCACAATGATCCATTGTTCTTTGTCTACAAGAAGGTCCTCCATCTTCAGCTTCCATAGCTCAAAGTTTTTACCATTGAACTTCTCTATCTCG
>SNQJ01S0051091.1:4053-22978 GCA_010110895.2 Picea sitchensis
GAAGCACCCAAACTTCAAGGAGAATATCAAGCTTTGGTGGAAAGAGGACATCCAAGAATAGGGGATAAAAATGTTTAGACCCCAACGTAGATTAAAAAATATAAATAAAAACTTAAAGCAATGGAATCAAGAAGTCTTCGGGAACATTGGCCAAGAAAAAAAAGATCTAGAAGAAAAGATGGACCAGCTCCAGGAATTATGTATTGAATAAGGATACAATGAAGAGAGGAAAGAGGAGGAGAACCAACTGCATCAAGAATGGGAGAAAAGATGTAAGCAGGAGTAAATATTATGGGGACAAAAATCCAGAGTTTAGTGGAAAAACACAAAGTTCTTCCACAAGTCAACAATAGCACACTGACTCATAATAGAATCTTAAAAATCTGAGACCATGAAGGTATAGATCGAGAATCCCATCATGAAATTGAAATATATCTCGTTCATCACTTCCAGGACATAGCTAGAGAACCCAACATAGATTGATAAGAGGTTATTCAAAGAATTTTGAGGCATATTCCAAGATTGGTTTCAGAGGAACATAATCAAAATTTAAGAAAACCAATCTCACTAGAGGAGGTTGACCAAGTTTTTCAAGAGATGCCAAAACATAATATCTACGGTATAGTGGAGGATTAAAGACACTCTTCCTCTATTCTTAAATATATAAACTCAACTTTCATCAACCTGACCTCGAAAGAAAATGAAGCTAGAACTCCGGACCATTTTAGACCGATAGCCCTCTGCAATGTGGTGTACAAGATAATCTCAAAGGTTATTGCAAATAGAATGAAACCCCTCCTTTCCATTATGATCTCAAAGGAACATTTAGCTTCGTGGATGGTAGGTGAATTTTAGATAACATTATTCAAGATCACGAAATAATCCACACCTTGAAAACTAGGAAAAAAACAGGTATGATAATACAACTGGATTTTGCCAAAGCATATGACAAACTAAGCTGGAATAAAATCATTGGATAAAATGGGTAATGACTTTGGTGTCCACGACTAGTTTCTCAATATTGGTTAATGGAGCCCCTGCAAAACCTTTCTACCCATATCGGGGTCTCGGGCAAGGGGATCCCTTATCCCCTTTCATGTTCATACTTATGATGGAAGGCTTGAGTAGTTGTATCAAAGATGCAATTGTTGAAGGAACTATTAAAGGCCCTCAACTGTATAAAGACAACCCCACAACCACTCATCAACAATTTTTTGATGACACAATGGTTCATGGAATTTTGACAGTCAAAGAGGTAATATCTTATAAGGAAATCATAGCCGATTTTGGAGAAGTTTCAGGAACATAAATAAATCACTCCAAGTCCATGATTTACATTTTTAACACGAACATTGTCATACAAAGGAACCTATCCAACATCTTGGGTTTTGAGAAGAAGACACTCCCTACCAAGTATTTTGGACTGCCTCTAACAGATCAGGTACGTAATAAATCAACCCAGGAAATTATTATAAACAAACTGCAAGACAAAGTAAAAATATGGACATATCGAGCCCTAAACTTTGCAGGTCGACTAGTTCTCACAAAGGTTGTTTTACAAAATATTACAACGTATTACTGTCAGTTTTCCCAACTCCAACAAGAATTTTACAAAAAATCAT
Organism: Picea sitchensis; assembly: GCA_010110895.2. Lineage (NCBI taxonomy): Eukaryota > Viridiplantae > Streptophyta > Pinopsida > Pinales > Pinaceae > Picea > Picea sitchensis. Next base: position 5,676 of record SNQJ01S0051091.1, read on the forward strand.
AGCAATACAGAGGAACTTCTTATGGAGAGGTGCAGAGGAACAAAAGAAATGGGTGCTTGTGGCCTGGGAAAAACTATGCTGGACAAAAAGCAAAGGTGGAATTGGTTTGCAAGACCCACAAACAACAAGCGTCGCTTATGAAGAAAAAAATTGGTGGAGATGGGTCAAATATAGTTCAACCCCATGGGAAAACCTGTGGAAAGAAATATATGCCCCTGGTAGTATCCCTCAAGACCTTATTCATTTCACAGGTACAGGGGAGGATTCGACTATTTGGAATTTGGCTTAGAAAAATAAAAAAAAATGGGTTCAGGATCATAATTTTTGTGAAATTAGAAATGGTCAAACTGCTAGATTCTGGGAGGACGCATGGCAGCAGGAACCCCATCTAGAAAACCAATATAGAGAAGATATTAAACAAGAGCTACTCAGGAAACGCAAAGTAAAAAAATTTTAGTATTGGAAACAAAGGGACAACATACCAAAATGGAGAAATTAGGATGTAATTCAAAATCAAGACAGAAACTGGAATTCCCCGTTGGTTATATATTTAGAGGAGGAGTTATGGAAAACAAAGATTATTTTCTCTACTGAGGAGGACCAACTTTGATGGGGCGGGAAATATGGAAGATAATTCACTCTGAATGAAGCTCATTATTATATAGCGGGTCATGATCATAGAAACACAAAACCCCAGTGGGAACGACTATGGAGCCTCCCACAGTGGTCAAAGATAAAAATATTTAAATGGTTGATCCTACACAAGAAAATCCTAACATGGGAGAACCTATTCAAAAGTGGATTGAATGGACCCTCAAGATGCCACCTTTGTGAAGTTCGGGAGGAGACAACAAACCACCTACTAGATGGTTTCACCTATACAGTGGAGGTTTGGGATTGTGTAGTTATTTTGTACCAACAAATTGATAGAGTGAAGGGTGGTATCAGAGCAACTTTGGGGAACTGGAGGGGACACTACACCAAAAATTAAATGGTCAAATTATGTTGGGGATTAACTCTGGGGATAGTCATTTGGGAAATATGGAAGGAAAGAAATAGGAGAATCTTAAAGAATGAATCCCTTCCTATCACCAAGGTGGTAGATTATATCAAAACATAACTAAAGGAGAGGGTTCTGAGTAGGAATGTCCCTCCTTCAACGAACAACCTATCATCCCAAGACCTTCGATTTATCCAATTGCTACAACTGAAAGATTAGAGTTTCAACATACATGTTCATCGTGACCCGTAGGTCCACAATGAAGCCAAATCTTGGACTCCGCCACAGGTAGGTTTCCTGAAATTGAATTTCAACAGAGCGTCAAAAGGAAATCCCAAAAAGGTTGGTGCGGGAGGAGAGATAAAAGAAAACAGAGGGAAAATAGTTCATCTTTATGAAGCCAACATTGGAAACACAACAAATAATGTAGCAGAGTTTTTTTTCTTTGGAACAGGGACTGGAGATTTTGATAAGAGAAGGCCATGTCAATGTTACAATTGAAGGTGACTCAATTTTGGTTATAGGAAATACGAAAATATTAGAGTGAGGAACCAAAATTGGAAAGCTAATAAAGCATTGGTGCCTAGCTCAAATACTTCAAAGAATATAGAAGGACCTACAAACTCTATTCTCAATTGATTTCAAGTGGGTGAGAAGGTCGGAAAATGAATTGGTGGATAGGTTAGCGAACGAGGGAGTGAACCAAGAAGGAAAAATGTTGGACGAGGCTTGGAAACAGATTCCAGATGGAAAACTCAAAATAGATTATGAACACCTGGAAACACAAGATCATTGTGGCAGCCACCGGGAAGATAGTCACGTAGATGAAAATGAGTGGCATGCAAATCTAGAGTGGGACACAGAATGGATAGAGGAAATAATCCACATGGCATCCAGACCTCATGCGACGATTGGATAGGATGGATATGGCAAGGCAGGTAGAGGTACAAGTCAGAAAGAAAGTTTAAAGTGGGCATATTTGGATGCAGTTACAGGTGAAGCCAAGGAAATCATAAGCAGAAGAGGCGAGCAAATTTGGGGGACAATTCTGAGTAGAGAACTTCCTCAAAGGATCAGGTCGTACCTAAAAGGAATAGACGTCATGCTCGCATCAGGGGAAGTGACAAGATAAGTGCGAAAGGAAGGATAATGGCACGAGGAACCATGCCTGGTATTCATTGTGACCGTATCCATCGCATAAAGGGAGAATCATTAATATATATTAGCAATCATGCAATAGGCTTCGATATTCAAGTTTTCGTCATGGTTATCCACACCTCACATAGATATTTTGATGTGCTTAAAAGTAACGCAAAGGTTAGGAGCAGGAGGAATTTTAGTGTTTTGAGCCAAGCGTGCACCAGAGATTTTGAGAGAGGAGAGGATAGCAAGATGGCGCGCATGAAATATAGCACCAGAAAAGGTATCCCACTCGGGGACCCCCAACTAGAGAGTTCTCAAAAAAAGACAAGGATTGAGAACGTAGCAAGGGATGCCGCTAGGATGTATTGATCCAAAGTTCCACAGAAAGGAAACAAAGCAGTGGAAAAATGGGAGGAGGAGCTTAAGGTAGAACATGAGAGAAAAGATAAAAAAAAATTGCTCAGGAGGTGGACTGGATTATTGATATAGGGACAACTCGCACTTGAGAGACCCTCTATCACAAAAATCTTGAGATGGTGTGGCATACAAGGATGTTGATAGTAAAAGTGAAGGAATACCTCAAGGAAACTCGTATGGAGGACCAGCGGGAGTTGAACTCCCTGGTGGAAGATATCTAGTGTTGCGTTAGCGAGTTGTAGATCATAGTAAATTTGTTGGTAGATATCGAAAAAATCCAGCAGAGCAAGCAAGAGAGAATGGCAGCACGGTTCAACCTATACCTGAGGTATGTCCACCACATGGACATTAGGCCTGCATACGATCATTGTTCACCAGCTCAGATCCAAAAGGTTCGCATGGTGTCTCCCAAGGAAGAAATTAAGAGTCAAGCTAGAGGAGCGGATCAACCCCAATTTCTCTAGTTTAGACTTGAAGAACAATTTAGTCAGCTCTACCTAGAGTATAGTTGGTGGTGTCTCCCAAGGAAGAAAGCAAGAGTCAAGTTGGAGGAGAAGATCGGCCACAGTTTCTCTAGTTTAGACTTGAAGAATAATTTAGTTAGCTCTACCTAGAGTATAGTTGTTTTAGTCAGTCTGGTTCTAGTAGTTTATATGCAGGTTTTTTTCTTCAATCCGGAAGGTGGTAATATGTCTAGTTTCTAAAGAAACAATTTCGTTTTCAAAGGGTAGCTAACTCTAAAGACTCTAGATTCCAGATAAATTTGGCAAAAACAGTAACAATTTACTGTTGGTCTGGTTTCCTTTTTGAAATACCAACGACATATGTGAGTATGATGTTTGAGGAAGTAATATAAAATCTTATACTGAATTTAAAAAAAAATAATAACTAAATAAAATATTAATCACTTCATAAAATAACTTAGTTTGTAATTTAAGACTTTAATCCTTTTTTACATAATACAAATCGTCCCCATTTATGATTATTCATACTTATCTATCAACTAAATCACTTCATAAAAATAGCTTGGTTTGTAATTTAGGACTTTAATCCTTCTTTTTGCATAATAGGGATCTTCCCCTCATTTGTGATGATTCATACCTATCTATCAACTAAATTATATTAATTTTTAATTATATTTTCGAAAAGTCTTCCTCTAATATTTAGATTTATAAATGCAATCCTCTTGGGAATGTGGATACCCCACTCCCATTTTATATATATTTGTTTTATCTTTTAAGTTTTATTTTATAATTTTACTCTTGTTTAAATTTAAATAAGAGTTTTAAATGGAAATAATTGGTTTTATAGAAGTAAAAATGTTTTATGAAATAATTAAACATAAAAATAAGTTGATTAAGGTTATAATAAGTTCTAATTCTCATAAATGTGATATATTTAGTAAAACTCTAAGTTTAAAGGGGTTTGGAATATTTATAAATGAAGACCTTATTCCAGAAAATCAAACCAAATTAAGGAAGGAGGTTCCAAAAGGTAAAGGAAGCTAGAAAAGAAGGAAAATGTGCAATAATTAGGAATCGAAAAGCTATTATTGGGGACAGATACCAAAAGGATGTCAATAAATAGCAATTTGAGGCACTTCGAATCATTTCTTGGAATCCTAACCTTCTAAGTCATCAAAACTTTAGTGATCTTGGGACACTTCTCTTAATGCTTGTCAAGCATTGAAATAACATTTGAAATAAATCGAAGTAATCTCTTACTTTTCTTAAAGTTCGATAGACCAATTTTAGTCTCAAAAGACATTAACCACCATCATCATCATGATTATCAATTTACATTTAAACACATTACAAATAATATGAAAATTAAATTTAAATATTTATGAAAAAAAAAACTCAATATTACTTAAAATATATATTTTTATTAAACAATCACAATGTTGTGAGTTTTTCAATGTTGTGAGTTTTTCATTGAAACTATACTTAAATATGATTTCAACGAGTATTCACTCACTTTTTAAACCAAGATCAAGGTACATATATCCATTTCACTTTGACCTTCTTAAATTTCCCAAAAATGTCTTAAATATGATTTCAATGAGTATTCACTCACTTTTTTAACCAAGATCAAGGTACATATATCCATTGCACTTTGACCTTCTTAAATTTCCCAAAAATGTTGTTCATTCGAGTACCACATCTTTGATGAAGCATAGCTTAGCATAGCTTTTAGTTGGAGTGTTTTACTAAGGTGACAATTTTGTTAAAAAAATAGGATTTAAAATGGGGAATCTTATAAAGGGTTTCATGAAGCAATGGCAAAGTTATAAGCTTTGAAATTCGTAATTTTTTTGAAAGTCTCAAAAGAACAAAATCATTACATTATTAAATTGGGTAAGAAAATCAAACATCATTTTTTTTACTATTAAAATGTGTATATATAACATTTGAATTTTGTATTTGCATTAGGGAGGGAGATCTATTGAGTACAAGTTATCTTTTACTTATGTACGATATCCTAAAATATAACAAAAAAAAATGTGTATATATAACATTTGAATTTTATATTTGCATTAGGGAGGGAGATCTATTGAGTACAAGTTATCTTTTACTTATGTACGATATCCTAAAATATAACAAAATGGTATAAAAAAAGTCATATTCAAAAGAAGGTCATGAAAATAAAATAAAATGTGTATTGCACTCTATTAGAGGATGAATATAGCAACAAAATAAATGCATGGTTGTCTACAGAAAACAAATATGAATAATTATATGTAGACATCTCCCATATACATGAAAATAACTACTTTAAACTTCTCTTATAATCTCAGGTTCTTTACAAATATGAATAATTATATGTAGACATCTCCCATATACATGAAAATAACTACTTTAAACTTCTCCTATAATCTCAGGTTCTTTACAATAAATTTCCATGTTCTTTATGAGATTCATGGAAATTCATGTGAAGAGGGTTTAAAAGCGGTAAAAAAAATCTTCCAACCTATTTTCCATGATTGTTTTATTCTCCATGATTATTCTCCTAATATGAAAAACGATGCATATACTTGTGAGCATGATTACAACGGGAAAAGGGGATCTCCCAACTTCTTTATGATGAGTCCCCTATTGAACAAAATGCACTTATTGACTGTGGAGTAGAAACCATTGAGGTAAGTCATGAGTAAGCGGTGACACTATTTTTCAATTGGATCATTCTTTGTTTAAAGTTTTCTCTACATCCCCATAACTAACCTTTTATGTCTTTGTAGATGACATTTATTTTTATGTCTTTGTAGATGACATTTATGATCAAGTGATTTTCAAGATCATAATTGAGCCATACTTGGACCCTTATGATCTAATAGTTAATATTTAATATAGTAAAATGAGTGAGTTCAATTCATCAGATAACACTACTTTTAAAATTGTATTCATTCAAGTGGGTGTTGATGCTCATATTTAAGAAAATGTTGAAAAAGCACAAAAAGAAGAAGTCACAAGGGTGAGATATTCTTTGGTCATTAAACTTTGGATATAGTTTTTAAAGGGGTATGTTGGAGTGTACCTAAACACAACATATTTATCTATGTGAGTTAATCTATTTTTATGAGTTACTTTGTATGTAAGTTCATAGTTATGGAATAATGTTTTAGTTTTTACTACTTTAATATTTTGTATAAGGTTTCTTATATTATATAAGGCATCAAATAGATTTTATTATTTTGTATAAGGTACTCAAATGAATTTTATTATTTTTAACACATTTAACAATTTCTCTATGATGGCGGGAATGATTCATTAGCTTTTAGGTTCTGCATATGCTTGGCTCGCCGAATAGATTGCACGCTGGATGGATGCAAGTAGGGTCCGACACTGCTCAAGGAAGAAATAAATAGCAGTCAGGTGGAATGCTTCTGGATTGATTTAGTTTCCATCAACAACTTACCTTTCAGAACCGGATTACCTTCCCTCCTCTCCAAGCACCTCCATTTAGAAACTTGAATTTTTCTCTTGTGCATGAATCCACCTTGGTTCTCAGAGATGATATGAGGTAGGATGACTTTCAATCTATTTGCAATGATTTTTGTCATAATCTTATGAGATGAGTTGCAAAGAGAGATGGGGCAAAACCTGGAGAAGGAGGTTGGGTTTTTCTCTTTAGGAATGAGAGCTATGAATGAGGAGTTTGTTCCCCCTCCCGCTTTACATTTATTCTGTGTTCACCTTAACTTTTTGCACAAATATGATTTTATAAAGTCCCAACAATTGATGAAGAAGGAAATTGATAATCCATCCAATCCCAACGCTTTATCCGGCTCCAAGCCCTAGACTTCTTCGTTTACCTTGGATTCCTTGATTTCCCTTACAAGGTCTACATTGTTTTCCATGGTGACTGACAAAGGAATCTCTGCCATCAAATCTTCAGTCTCTTGTGGAATACCTCCGTTTTACTCCGAAAAGATAGATTTGAAATGGAGTGATTCTTTTTAATATATTTATGGATTTTTTAGAATTTGATAACAAATGAGATCGTCGTTGGGGGGTCGATACCAAAAAATATACATATATAAACCGCCCAAAGGCAAAAGTTTCAAATCTAGGAGAGGAGTCTCCTAAAGGCCCATGAAACGAGAACACTTATTTAAGAGAGATATTACTTCTTATATTTTTTCCAACACTAAATAACAACATTTACCCTATGGCCTGCCAAGTAAGGCTCTTGCTTTGGGAATCCAGGTTAGCCAAGCATAGAAAGCACAGGCAAGTTGGAAAAAATCCTTTCGGTGGGAGAAAGCATTGAAAGTACTTGTTAGTTGTAGGGATAATTAACGGGTATAGAATAACATAGAGGTAGATTCTTAGACTCTTTCTTTTGGTATATTCCCTTCCTTATGACTTGTCTCATTAACTGTGGAACCTAGGGAATAGAAAGAGTCAATTGTTAGGCTCAACCAGGGAATCCCTACATCCCTGATATGCTATATCTACGTCCTTCACCTAGGAAGGGCAAGCAAGATATTTCTTCTGAACCGAAACGACCTTACTCAATAGAGGAACCTCACTAGTATTCCTCCCTACTTGCCCTAGGAGGAATACTTTGATTAATGGTTCTTATGAGAGCAAGCACAAGTGAGAATTCCATTCTGAACTGGGGTTTTTACTCCCTTCTCCACCAGTAGAGCCTTGGGTGAGACATAGCTAGATCCAGGAGGGAAAGGTATATAGAGGAAGGAAAAATAGGGTTTTTCATGACATAAACTTCCTTACTACCAAATTGTTTTGGTAATCAAAAGTGTAACTTACTCTCTTTTCCTTATTCTATTTCTAGTTACCAATATAATTCAATACGTTAAATAAACACTTCATGCACAGTGATGGAGTTACCAAAATTAGAAAAGTAAATACATTCAAGATTAGTTAGCGAGGTCACCTGTTAAGACTAATAGCTCCCGATGTTCCACCACCATTACAATCGCTCACTCTTTTAAGGTGTTAGGGGTACACTTCTAAACAGTAAGGGAGAAGATTCATTAATTAAGGGTCGGTCATGAAAACACTTCCTTGGGCTATTGAAGGACCTCCCTGGACTTGCAGCTATCTATTCCATTATGTGGTAATCTCACTACCTAAACGTATTAACTGTCTTCGCGCGAAAGTATACAATAAAGAGAGAAAGAACACCACACCTTACCACTCTTCGAGGGGCCCCGATAATCAATATGATTAGGAAACATTAGCTAATACAAGCCCCGTTACTTCATAATGGTAACTTGTGCCATAACTCAGGTCTTTGGTCCCTCTTTCTTATAAATAGGGGTCCCCCCTCACTTATAATCATCAATCCACGCATATTACTCTTTTGAGTGAATTTTGGAGAAGTCTTCCTTCATTATTCAAATTTGTAGGTGGAATCCTAGTCTTGGGTGTGCAAGGATGATCCAAATTGGATCAATATAAAATTTTCAATCTATCTTGGTATTTTGTAGGTGGAAAAACTGGAGGAATTGTCTTGTAGGGCCCATTTTAGTGGCAAATCCCAATTTGGATATTTGGGGGCTAGAACCTTCCATAGTCATTTTGAGGCATAAAATGACATTTTTTGGAGTCAAAACTTTGTGATCATAGCTCACAGCCTCTTAATGGTTTTATACACACCTATACCTTTCCAACGATGTGAAAATCACCTCAATCGGAGCTTGTATGCAAAAGTCATGCCTCCCACAATTTGACCTACCCGGTTGACCACCATGGTACGAGTTGATGCCACATCAACCCCCATTACTCATAAATGTGGGACTAGCCATGTGTGGACTTTCAATAAGAGTCAAGAAGGTCCAAAACCTTATCACTAATTAAAGGTTGAGGATGCAAAATCCATAATCCTAGACAACCATCATGCTATGTTAAATATTGGGCCACTAGGAAGAGAAAGGGTGTCATTCTTTAGCATCGAATTTGTTCCATAGTTTAGTAGAGGATATAAGAGTGGGATTTGAGAGCATAACAAAGGAATAAAAATGTTATGTAGCAGCCACTCAGGCTTCAACGTCAATTGTAACTCCATAGTGAGTCTCCCCTTTCTTTGTACTTGTTTTTCATAACTGAAGAAAAGAGAACAAAGCATAGGTCTCACCTTCTAGCTGGTATTTCTCCCATTTTGGGTTTCTCATGATACATCTTATGTTCATTNCGTCAATTGTAACTCCATAGTGAGTCTCCCCTTTCTTTGTACTTGTTTTTCATAACTGAAGAAAAGAGAACAAAGCATAGGTCTCACCTTCTAGCTGGTATTTCTCCCATTTTGGGTTTCTCATGATACATCTTATGTTCATTGTGTGGATGTTGTGTTTCATTGGCTTTGTTTTTTTCATTTTTGTATTTCATTTATTTTCAAAAATATAAGCAGTAAGCTAGTAATAATTAATATGGGATATAAGGAAATAAATTGCACAATCTAATATTTCAAAATATTACAAGATCTATTGTGAGGAATTATTCCAATGGAATATCCATGACAATTTATAGATATAACTGGTATCAAAGTCGTTTTATTTGGGGTATTTGTGGAAACTTGTATGATCCAAGAATTGTCTCAAGAAGGAAGTTGTAGAACCCTAGCCATGGAAAATGATTATGCTCATAACAATCTGAGATCCAAGAAAAGAGTTCGAAAAAGAGCAACCAAGTTCTAGTGCCATCACTTCTTCACAACCTCCGTTTAAAATGGAAGATGAATTGGAAATCAAACCCTACCAAGGTGAGATCGATGATGTTAAGTTGAATCATTAGTTACAACAATTAGTAGTATATTTCAATGTCCATAAGATAGATGAAGAGAAGAAAATTTAATTTTCCCAACTGAAACTAGAGGTCCATGCACTAACCTAGTGGGAAATCCACATGGAGAAACTTAGGCTAGAGAGTTATCCACAAGTAATTAAGTGGGAGGATTTTAAAATACTCATCAAGTCCTAGTTCTACCCTATTGGGTATGAAGAGGACCAATGGATCCATTGGCATCACTTTAGGAAAAGGCAAGGGACAAGTGTGCAATAGTACACCACCAAATTCAGAAAGACGACGATCATTTTGGGTGTCTCTTCCAAGAAACTAGATGTTCTCCTCAAGTATCTAGGGCATCTACACAACCATTTGAAAAATCAATTGATTCTCTTCAAACCCATGATGGTTGATGAGGCCTATGTGCAAGAACAATATCTAGAGAACATATGCCATAAGAAAGGAAAAACAAGTGGTTCTGAAAAGAAAGACCACCAAGATGCTTCTAAGAAGGGGGAGAAGAAGTGGAAAGGAAAATACAAGAAGATGGCATCCATTGCACATCAGTGCAAAGATCCAAACAACCACTGCAACCATTGTAATATCGATGGTCACACAGAAGATAAGTTTTAGAAGCTACATCTAGAGTTGAATCCAAGAAACCATAAGAAGGATGCCAAGAAGAAGAACCTACTAGGTAAGGATCTAGGCAACTAGGTAGAGAGTAGCTAAGATGTATATGAGAATATTGTTTTCACTTCACTACAAAAGGAGGTGAATCTAAGTAGCCTTCATCATAAGAAAAACAAGGAAATGACAAAACTATCCCATATTAAGATTGAGGTAAAAAATACCAAGATAGATTCTCTATTTGATTCCAGTTAAGAGGCCAACCTCATAGCAGATGATCTTTTCAACAAGCTTGAGTTGGAGGTTCATGATAATCTGATGATCAAGATGTATATTGGTGGCCACGCACCTGTTCCACTAATTTAGAATTGTTCCACATCTCGATAGTTTTTCTACAATTTTTTAGGTCCCAAACTTCTAGGGCCATTTTGAGGCCCTAAATGACATATTTTTGGTGCGACAATGCCTGACATGTGGTTGAAGGAAAATTCTAGGCCATTTGGAATGTGTACTTCTTTGCTATACCTTTCCAATGGGATACCAAGCGCCCCAAATGAAGATCGTATATAAAATTTACACCATCGAGAAGTTGATGTATCAACTAACCACATTGGGGCCCACAAACCTTTTGGAGTTAGGGTTTTGGATGGTTAGGGTTTTGGATGTTTAGGGTTTTCTCATTGATGCTTTATGTTAAAAGGCATTTTTGGACTATTTTTAATCATATTCTTTCAAATGATCATAGTGGAAACATCTCTCTCTTCGGGGATAAGCTAACACCATTCTAGATAACTTGTGTGTAGCATTTTACAATCTTTTATACTCCAGATAGTCATTAATTGAATCTAAGTTTAATTGTATTATTTTGTTTATTGCAATATCTATGTGTGGTTCCTTGTTATATCTATACCTTTATGTCATTCTCAATATAATTTGGATCATTGGTATCAGAGCAATCTTCTCTTTGTTTTTTCTTTGTGCATGTACCCGACGAGGTTAGGCTATTGAGAGTTGGGTTTTGAACTATTCGATCTTGGGGAAGAAGATTCCTACCGGCCCAAGAAACCTCCCATGGTAGAAGAAAAGAGAGAGGATGGAGCATAATATCCTATTATATTGTTTCTCAAGGAATCCCTCACATGATAGAGGAATGAGATGATGGATAATTTCACCTTGATCCTTCGACAATTGCTAACAACAATAAAGATACCTTCAACCAGAAATCACTTTATAGGTGTGATGCCCCTTAAGGTACACAATAACTTTGATATTCTTTTATTTGAAGGCCAGATAGATGCTGACACTTTGGAAAATTGGTTAAGTCTGCTAGAGGATTATTTCTCCGTCCAAATTTTTTCCAATGATGAAAAAATCACATTTGCTCTCCTTAAATCCCTTCCTCGTGTTAGATATTGGTAGGAGACTTACTGTGAGAAACATTTCAGAGATGAGTCTATAATGTTTCAGCCAATACCCACTTGGGAAGCATTTTTTTGTGCTCTCAAGGAGCAATACTACCCTGTTGGAAACTATGATGACCAATACATGAGATGGATAAATCAGTGTCAAGAGAGAGACCAGACGGTGTCAAAGTAAACAAACATATTTCATACCTTGCACACAAATATAGGTATTAAATACTCTAAGAAACACTTGGTTATGAAGTAACATAGTGGCCTACATAGGTACATCCATATAGATATGGAGTTCCTATACATCTCCTCACTTGGAGTCACTTACCAATATGTTGTCAAGATCAAGAATAAGTTCAAGCAAAATAATAAGTGGGATTTCAGTAATACAAACCCATCACAATAGAAGCATGGTAAAGGTGGCCCTAAATCCTAGAGAAAAGGATAGATTAAGGATGGACATCCCTAGGAAAACCAATGCAAGCCACCAACAAAGAAGGGTAATGGGAATTTGAAGAAGGACACTTGAAAGTGGTGCACGTTCCACAAAATCCCTTGGCACAACACTGATGAATGTTGCTCCAAACAATTATTATTGGGTGATATGAAAGCCTTAGAGTCAGATATGACTCAGATTCAGAACTAAATAAAGTAAAATGGATCATTGACATAGAACCCAGTGTCACCATCGCTACCACAAAATTCTAACCAAAGGAACCAGAGGATCCTAAAGAAGGGGAGCACCTCTTCCACTCATAAATTAGGTGAAGGGGACCCCACTCCATTTAATTTTTTAAAATAGTAGCCAGAATAACCTAATTTCAATAGAGGTTGAATCTAAAAATGACATTGTGCCCTTGGCCATACACCACTGGTTAGCTTAGTTAGGGATGTGACATTTGCATCATCCAACAATGTCACCTACTCTATGGCATCAAACCCTTCAAAGATGAGGTATTGTGTGATTTCCCCCCCTTTAAGTTTGTTATGTTCTTTTAGTACAACCATATATGTGAAATCGTCATGTTGTTTATGAATCTAGGCCCAATGGTGTCATTATTACTTTTGGATGTCATCTCTACAGGGTACCATAGGCAATCCCAACTATTGCAATCTCTTTTGTCTCCACGAAGCAGTGAAGAAAAGTGGTCTCTTAGACTGGGCGATTTTTCCTCTTTATGGCCCAATCATATGGTGAATGAAAGGTCACTGCAACCACCAAACAATCTACACGACGTCTCTCTACACAATGACAACATGTTGACAAGATAGTAGAAGAGCACAAAGACATATTTTCCTCACCTACATGGGTTCCCTTGAACTATCAAGTAAAGAACTAAATTTATTTTATACTCAGTGATCCTCTACCTAATGGACTTGTATACATGCATTTGTTTTATCGAGAATAAAGAAATAAAATGCCAGATCCAAGAGCTAACTTTGAAGGGCCACATCAAACTAATCTCCTCACCTTGCAGGAGCCCAATTGTTAGGGTACAAAAGAAGGATGGGACATGGCGAATTTTTATTGATTACATAGATCTAAACAATATCACATTCAAGAAATGGTACCCAATCCCCCAGATTGATGATCTTCTAGATCAACTCAAGGACTCAAAAATTTTCAATAAGATTTATCTAAAGTCATGTTACTACTAGGTTTTTATTAAGCAAACTGATGTATGAAAGACAACCTTCAAGTCTAAATAAGGTCTCTTCAAGTGGTCGGTCATGCCTTTCAGCTTGACTAATTCCCTAACCACATTCATGTAGATGATGGATGATATATTGTGGACATTCACAAAATCCTTTGTCGTTGTATATATGGATGGCATCCTCATCTTTAGAAAAACTTGGGAGGAACATTTGAAGCAGATCCAACAGGCCTTGGGCACCCTATGACAACACAATTTATATGCCAGTTTAGAGAAGCATTCCTTTGGCATGAAAAGAATCCAATATTTGGGATACATTATGGATGAGAAGGGTGTGAATGTGGACCCAACCAATATCCAATTCATATGTGATTGGCCATCCCCAAATACACTGACCGAGCTCTTCAACTTCTTGGGCATCGCCAACTTCTACCATAGGTTTGTGTTGGGGTTCTCTCATATTGCTTGGGCCCTACGCCAACTGACCAAGGGTGGAACCAAGGCCACGCTTGTTTGGGATGCATCACAAAAGAAAGCATTCGAGGATTTAAAATATTGCCTATGCTCAGCACCGATCTTTATTCCGCTAGACCTACAACGATCATTTGATATTGAGACAAATACTTCATATTATTTTATCAGTACAGTCCTCACTCAACATGATAATCTTATGGCCTATCACATTGAAACATTATCTTATGTTGGTCGCAGATACCCCACCTATGACAAAGATATGTACTCCATTATGCAAGCCTGTCGACAGTGGAATCATTACATTCTACGGAAGGAAATGATCATCCACATTGATCACATGCCTCTTCAATTCATGTGAACACAAGGGAAGTTATAGAATGATTTCCATCAAAATTGGTCCACATGCCTGGAAAAATTCTACATAAACATCAAGTACAAGAAGGGAAACACCAACCATGTCGTTGACTACCTCAGTGGACCCCCGGTTGTGGCACTAAACACCATTCTTAACTCTTGTGGGCATGAGACCTCTGGGTGGCCAAAATTGTACAATATCAGACTTTGATGTTACCTATCATACACTAATCGTAGGAAAACCAGCTCTATACGTTCATCTCCAGGATGGAATTTTATGCCATATAGGCCATCTATGTGGTCCTTCAAGCAAGCATGCAAAGTTTATTTGGGAATATCATTACAGTCAGGTGGTAGGACACTTTGGCATGGACAAAATAGTGGCAATACTGCAAAAGTATTTTTATTGGTCGAAGCTTCGACGAGATGTGTGCAATTATATCAGATCCTACACTTCATGTGTCATTTCCAAACCCACCATCAATATATAGGGGCTATACACCCCTCTTCCTACTCTCTATAGGCCTTGGGAGTCCATAAACATGGATTACATGTCCGCCCTACCTTTAACCAAACATGGTATTGGCTGTTTCTTTATGGTCATGGATTGATTCTCTAAGATGGCATTTTTGCCACTCTATAAGAATAGCATCACAACCGAGGCCACCACTAAGCTCTACTTTGTACATATTTGAGTTCATTTTGGGATCCCATGGACCATTATTTCATATTGAGATAGTAGGTTCCTTATTACTTTTTATTCTAGCCTACAGTCGATGATGGACACCAAGATGACTTAATCTAGTCAACAAGATGATTGATCATATCTTGAGATTGTACAATTCCAAACATCCATGCACATGGGATGAGATCCTTCCTCATGTTCAACATATCTACAATAGATCCCTCCATGGATCTATTCGCCACAACCCTTTTTAGGTATGCTTTGGATTCCAACCATTATCCCCCATTGATGTAGCTCTGCCCATTGCAGTTGCATAGAAAGAGTCATCCCATGCTCAAACTGAGGTTGATCGAGTGGCCAAATTTTTTGAATGAATCCATCACATCCAACAACAAGTTCATGATATTTTGCAAAAATCCAATGCCAAGTACAAGTAGTGCCACAATCAACATCGAGTACCACACAAGTTTCATGTGGGAGATAAGGTATGGTTGCATTTGTAAAAAGAGAACCTCACATGAACCCATCAGAAGTTTCGCCCACTCTAATACATGCCTTACACCATCACCAAGGTTTTGGGTGAGAATTATTTTGAATTAAGTATTCCCCCTTTCCTTGGCTTTCACCCCGTATTTAATGTGGAACTACTTCGACCATATTTTCTACCTCTCCTAGACACTTCAGATATGGTCAAGCACTTTCCCCCCACAAAACTAAATCATGACTGCATTGAATAGGTGACAGTGGATCAGATCATGGAAACCAATATGAAGGGCACATTTCAGTATAAAATCCAACTCTATCCAGTTGTCAAAGCAGGGTAGCTTCTTCACGAGGGAAAGTGGCTCACCATGAGTCAAATTCAACAGAATTTTCCCCATCTAATGGAGGAACTTGAAGAAATGGGGACAATTTCTTCCTAAGGGGGTAGGACTTATCCAGGTGGATAATGATGGCCACCCACATGTTCTACTAATTCATAATAGTTCCACATCTTGGCAACTTTTCTACAAATTTTCAAGTTCCAAACTTCTGGGGTCGTTTTGAGGCCCTAAACGACATTGTTTTTGGCACGAAAATGCCTGGCATGTAGTTGAAGGTAGATGAAATTTTTTTTGGAATGTGTAATTCTTGGATATACCTTTCCAACGGGCTACCAAGCACCCCAAACGAATATTGTGTGCAAACGTTGCACCCACAGGAAGTTGACATATCAACCAACCAGATATTTTGGGGTTGAGGTTTTGGATGTTTATGGTTTTCTCATTGATGCTTTATGTTAAAAGGAATTTTTTTCCTCTTTGTAATCAGATTATTTCAAATGATAATAGTGGACACATCTATCTCTTCAAGGATAAGCTACCACCATTCTATATAGCTTGTGTGCTTAGCATTTTACAGTCTTTTTTACTCCAAACATTCATTGATAGAATTTGAGTTTAACTATATTATTGTATTTCTTGCAAAATCTATGTGTGTTTCCTTGTTATATATCTTCCTTCATGTCGTTCTCAATATAATTTGGATCATATGATCCCATATCCATTGGGATGGGTGAATAAGGATGAAGATATCAAAGTCACTAAACAATTATAAGATCAAGTTTGTTGTAAGCGCAAAATTTATTGATGAAGTGGAGTTAGATGTAGTACCCCTTGACATGTGTGGTGTAGTGTTTGGAAGCCCCTACATGTATATGAGGGATGTGATATTTGTGCAAAGAGAAAACTAGTAAAACCTTATCAAGGATGGGAATTAGTACATAATCGATGCACACAAAGGCAAGTCAAAGATCTCTCTAATAAGTGCTAACCAAGCAAAAAAATTGAACAGTTCTAGTAAGAAGTATGTAGTACTCTTCTTAAGAGAAAATCAAATAGGAGATGAATCGATAAGAGTAAAGTCATCCTTCGATAGATGTACCAAAAAGAAGAAACAACAATTGGATTTATTGAAGGTGTACAAAGGAGTGTTCTAGGAGCCTAAAGGGTTGCCACCTAAGAGGGAAGTGGAGCATGAGATACAATTGTTGTCTGACTCCCCATTACCAAATATTGGATTGTATAGTCAGTCTATTCTAGAAATGGATGAAGTGAAGAAACAATTGCAACAGTTGTTGGAGTAGGGAGTAATTTGACCAATTAATTCACACTATGGGTCATGTATTATCATAGTACCCAAGAAGGTGTTAGAATATAGAGGATTGTGCTCATTTAACCATTGACGATACCTTCGTCACCCAACCACAGGCCTTAAGCCACCCTCCGAGCACCTTGACCTTGA
>SNQJ01S0051091.1:32030-48478 GCA_010110895.2 Picea sitchensis
AATGTAAGAGGACTTCTTAGAAGGTTTTACTTCTAGAAGATTCCTCCTCTAGAATGTTCTTAGGTGATGGTAGCACTATATAAAGGGGTTCAAGCAATGTAATGAGACATGAAGAGAAATATTGTATTTGGAGCTGAAGCTCAATAGGAGGAAGCCCCCTCGAAGAGGCAAGTGAACAGGAGAGGATCCCTTCCATAATAGGATCTATTGTATGGTGTTGCCCTACCTCAAGGGTTTCTATAATAAAGTTGTGATTTTCTATATTGTTCTTCTATATTTGTTGTGGTGCTTTTGTATTCAGTCTTTGGATCTTAACAAATGCAATATGAAATTCATCATGTTGACGTATTAACAGTTTTTAATAAACTTATTAAACATAGGTAATAGAATCAACAATATCACACACACAATTTTCACAAAAATGATATAAAACACAACCAATCACTGTGAACTCGAAAACTTTTACCTTGGAAACCCAAATTGGAAAACTAGCTTTGAATGCGGCTTAGTTTCTTTTCATATCGGAAATATCTGGTACAATTCTCTCATGGATTTATATGCCTCTTCCTCCTTATCCAAAAGATCCTTTGGGAGTGAAAATACAAGAGGAAATATGGAGATCTCGAGCAATGGGGAGGTAACACATTTATTTCTTTGTTTTGATTTTTTCTAACACATTTTTCTTATTCAACATTTCATTTGCATTGTCTTACAATGTTTGGATAACCTTCATAAATTTCCATATTAAACTTATAGGTATTGAATCTTATACCCATTCATCAATTCAAATCCATTTCAGATCAGTGTATTGGCTGAGAGTGCAAGAATATGTAGCTCGATATATTATAGGATGCATACTTTTTTGTACTAGTAAGCCTAGTAATAGAAATTTGTTGATACTAAGAGGGGTGGTGAATCAGTATCAATTATAATTTAGCACCTTTTAAGACTTTAAATTTTCAATCAAATAAATGGATCCCAATATATAGTAAAGAACAAATACACAATACACAACAGATTTACATGGAAATCCAAATGGAAGAAACAATTGAATGGTTTTCTTATATAATAACAAGATTACATTAATAGGAAGCTACAACTTCTAAGATTCTCTAGCTCTAACTGCAAGGAGGCACCAATTCCCTGATTTATAGGCACGAACCTGAAGGAAGCTACAATTCCCAAAATTCTCCAGTTCCAACTGGAAGGAGGCTCCAACCCCCTTTCATTGCCCCTTCCTTCCACTCTCAAATATGTATATAAAATAATCAACTTGTAACTATCATTATCATTGTCATTGTCACTATCATTGATACATCATCATCATCAAACTGGGTCCACGTAGAGATCCTAGGTCCACACATAGAACCCAACAACCACATAAAACATGTGTCAATCATGTTCCAAAATCTCTAGAATATGAGCCTCACAAACTGGGTCCACATAGAGATCCTAGGTCCACATGGGTCCACATATAAACCCCAACAACCTCATAGCAACATCACAACTTCATATCAGAGCATACGACAACATCACAACCTTATAACATACCTTGAGAATAAGAAAGACCTTAAGAGAATCCATTAGACTTATATTGCACACCAAAAGACACCCCAAACACATTATGTGCACCTTAGACTTGATCTCTTGCTATATTACTCAAAAAATGTGAAATTATATCATGTATTTATAGTAATTATGTCCCCAAAAATTAGTTGAGCCAACCTCAATTTTATGGCTGGGTTGTTGGATGGAAAAATTAATGTATCCTCATTCCTAGGGAGTTATAGGGACTTCCATACACCATTGGAAAGGTCTTGGAATAAACATTCTAACCATGTAACTTTTTCTTCCATTTGAGTTATTTATGTAGGGTAAATATTCTCTCAAATATAGGGTATCAAAATTGACCACAAATAATACTTTCAACAATCTCCATCTTGCAATATTGATCTTGGACATTTGTAGGCTTATTCACTTGACTACTTCTTGACCACATCTCTAGTGCTTATTGTGGGCTTCTTCAAAGCATATTTCTGTGATGGAAATTCTTAAATCAACGCCATAAGGGGAACACTTTGGAGACTCGTTCAAGTAAGCCCATAGGCTTCTTCATATTGATCACCAATGACTATCTTTGACATCAATGACAACACCATTCAACAATATCCCAAATTTGTCATTGATGAAAACACTCATACTCCCCTTGTCATCATTCTCCTGATATTTTTCTCCCCCTTTTACATCAATGAAAAAGGGTAACCCTTCTCTTCAGGTTTGATCCCCCTAAACTCATGGAACTCAATAGTATTTCACCTTCATTTTCTGTCTTCTTATCCTTTCCTTCCTTGTTATAGTCCTTGGAGCTCTTTTCTGTGACTTCAGTCCTCTTTCACTCCTATTCGTCTAGGATGTATATGTTATTTTTTCTTCTTGTTGTTGTTGCAACCAATCTTCCCAAGTCTTCTTATTTCATTTCACATCTTCAAGAATCAAACTTAATATTGTATCCCTAATCACATATTTTATTGACACTAAGGAGATTATGCTTCAAATCTTCAACCAATAAGACATTTGTTTCTTTTACATGTTCACTTCCAAGGGTCACTAAACCTTTTCCAAGTATTTTGATAGTGGAGTCATTTCCAGATGCAACACTGCCACTTTTTTCTTTCTTTAAGCTGATGAATTTGTTTTGGTCCCCAATCATGTGTGTTGAGCACCCACTATATATGTACCATTCATCTTCTTTATTTTCAGCAAGCAGTGCTAATAAAAAATCTTCCTTGTTTGGATTCTCTTTCCTTTCCCATATTGTAGTTGGTTTTATGATAGGATCATCTTCTTTCATATTTTTTCAATCTCGTTCTTTGTGACCAAGATTATTGCATTTGGAACATACAATGTTCTGATCCATCAGTGGATCAAATGGATTGTAACTTTTGTTGACAAATCCATGAGCATTTTAAGATCTACTATTTACATGATTGTCCTTTGGATATCCATAATCATTTATGTTTCTCATACAATTGTTTCTTACATTGATTTTATAATGAATTTCTTTGTGTCCAAAGTTTCCACGAGCATAACAATGACCAAGAAAAATACTCTCATACATAGTAAAAAGGACCTTCTTGGTGTCTCACCTCTTCTGAATTCTGATCTTTTGTTCCAGTTGGAGGTATCATGTTCCTATTGTTCTTCAACTCCCTTTTGTTTGTTGATTCCACTTCTTAAGTCATTTGCATAGTTTCTAGAATTTCCTTCATCTTTCTTGTATGTTTTATCTATGTTTGTTGTCTTCAAACTGTTGTCATACACAAATCTTGTCTTATCAATTGGTGATCTCTATTTTCCAAGAATTTCATCTAACTTTTCAGAACTTCTTTCAAATTTCTTGTAGTAATTCAACTTTTTCGTTGTCAACATCATCTATTTTCTTGTGTGATACAATTCTGCTTTTAATTTCTCATAATCTCCAGTATTCTTGGATTTATCTAACTGCTCCTTCAAGATGTCAATTGTCTTTTCGAGATCATGACTCTCTTCTTCAAAAAAATTCAATTCATTTTTTAACTCTCTATTTTTGTTTATGATCTTGATATTTTATTCTTCAGCATGCTTCAATTTTTCAAGATTTTCTTCATCTTCCTGTTCACTTTCTGTGATTTCTTTGCTTCCCCGGGAAGATTCTATGTTTGTTTCTTCTATCTTTTCATCATACTCTTCTTCACAATTGATTTCATTTGTTTCATAATTTTTTTGGTCATCATTCTTAGTTTCTTGAATTATGAAGAGAACTTCCCTTACTTCCCTTTCTTCTCCATCGCTTTCATATGAAGAATCGTTATCCTCCTTAGAGTAAAGGGTCATTTTCTTGTGGAAGATTTTCTTTTCTTCAAAAGGACATTTCTTAGCATAGTTTCCTATTCTACCACAATTGGATCATTCAAAAGGTAACTTACCTTTGTAATTATCAGTTCCCCTCTTGATCCTCCTTACAAAATTTGTTTCTTCTTCATCTAATTCATCACCTGGTTTTTCTTCTACCCTATGTTCTTTGTTCCTTGTTTTCTTTGTGAATTTAAAAGTTTCTTCTCTATTTGGCTGTCTATTTTATGTATATGTTCTCATTTCATATGATGTGAGGGTCCCATGTAGTTTATCCATTGTCATTTTGGTCAAATCCCTAGTTTATTCAATGGTCGATACCTTGGCATGTAATATCCTTAGGCCAAACCCAATTATAAATATAAATGCAAATGTACTTAAGCTRGTGAGTTGTTTGATATACTTTTGTATGCATATTTCATGGCATAGTGCATGCAGGTACTACGAAGTAAAAGGATGAAGTGTGCACATTCTTGGATACAACGCACAACAACTTAAGTGTGTGCGATATTGAGGCTAGGGAGCCTTTGTGTTTATGCTATGTTTTATAGGCTGGTGAGCCAGTTGTTATAAGATATGATTATTATGTTTTTATTAGGCCAGAGAGCCTATATGTTAAAGGCTAGTGCACATGTTTTTGTACATGTCTCAGATTTAATATAAAATACATCGTTGCGCGCAGACTGGCCACGATAAAAGAGATGGGGGACTAAACTCCACTAGTTAGGGAAAGGGAGGGGCCTAAAAGTTCAGGAAAAGGGCTAAGCTAGGGAGATTAAGCCAAAAAGGAATATTTATTAAAATATAAAGTATGGATAATTATTTTATCCAAGTTCTAAAGTTGGGGCCAAGTGGGCCAAAGTAGCTCCCAACATGACAAGTGTCAAGTTGGGGACATGTATACATATTGTTGGGACATAGTTCATTTCCAGACACTCTTCCATCATGCAACCATCATTCAACCATGACCATTTCATTCACACAATCAATTATCTTTCAGACATTCATTTCACTGTACCAGAACCGTATCCATATCCATATTTGTTTGTGTAGATGGTTATCTTGGGAGATGGATTGAAGAAGCAAGTTGTTAGGCCCATGGGATATTGAAGAGGTGGGTTGTCAGTCCCATGAGAAACTTCTCTCTGGGTGAGAGAATTGTTGGGAATTGATTTCCTGAAGGTGTTGAACTGCATC
This sequence comes from Picea sitchensis, assembly GCA_010110895.2. Taxonomy (NCBI): domain Eukaryota; kingdom Viridiplantae; phylum Streptophyta; class Pinopsida; order Pinales; family Pinaceae; genus Picea; species Picea sitchensis. The sequence goes on from SNQJ01S0051091.1 coordinate 37,119, forward strand.
TACAGTGCTCTAAGACTTCCTGTCCTGCCTGTTGCTGAAGCCCGGAAGGGAAGTGGGTTAGCCGAAGGACTATTGAGCAGAGAAGGGGCACACTTCCTGGGGTGGGACAGGCATGTGGGGAATGCGGGATTGTAGGCTGTTAGTTGAGTGAACACCTGTGACGGAGTCTTTCCTATGGCCCATGAGCCATTAGCATGTTTAGGAATCTCTTTACCCGGGTGGAGTTTAGTCCCAGCTCGGGGGTGACCCACTACTGAGAGTGATGAGCAGTGCGGTCTAAGGCTGGGAGTTTCATGGAAGGTTTGCATGTAGTTGGTGACATTCTTACCAAGATAAGTGTCAATTGTGTGATAATTTTACATGTTGCATTGTTATTTACGTGTGTATTTTTATGGGTTACCATATGTGTGGTTATATCTGTGTTCATTTTTATGGGCATTGCATGTATATGCTGCATGTATACGTTTACTATTATTTTGGTGTGAATCCATGTATTTACAGATGTATTTGTATGTTTACTTTTTATACATAAATGCTTCCGCAAGAGATCTGTTTGTATATAATTTAATTGCATACAGTTCGAAAATTTTATGTGGCATAGCTCAGTTAGATGTTGGGTATGTTACAGTATGTTCCGCAGAGAGAACAAAAAGAGTTCTTTGGCATAGCACATCCCGACAGAGATGGTCGGAGACATTAAAACATGGTATCATAGCTTCAATTTTCAACATTAAGCCTGAATGGGCCAAACGAGTTGAGTTGAGGTGAAATTACATAGAGAATTTATTTTGAAGTGGCCAAATTTCAAGTCACAGAGTGTCCATGGTAAATTTAGAAACAACGACTCAGAATTGGGAAAAGTCCCAATTTATGTTGTTAAATTCATGAGAAAATGGAGAAATTCAGCCAAGTGGTGAGATATTATTGTTTTAATATTTGTTCTAGCAAATTCAGACCTGGAATTGGTTGAATTTGAAATTAGAGTGAAGCCATGAGAGATGGAGCGAGATTAGTAAATAAAATTCTCAATTCCTGAATTGATTTTTGGGTAAATTCGTTCCAAAAATGTCAACCCACAACAATTTGTTTTTGCAGAGGTTGAATGGGTGTTATCGGGGTGAAATTGAGGAAATTGCATAGTTTCAAAAGGTCTATGATAAATTGGGGGGAAAAGTTAGAAAAAGCCCCAATTTCAACAGTGGAATTCACTAGGAATTGATGCGCATAAAAATGTGTGTGCACAGGTGGGCGTACTAAAATGCACAGTAAAGGATTATGTTTGTAAAAATTGGTCACTGCACGGAAAAATGTTGGCGTGCTGGTGCGCGTGCTAAATTTTGGCACTGCGCAGAAAAATGTTAGTGTGCGGGTGTGCAGGTGTACACACTAAATTATGATGCCGCGTAAAAAAATGTTAGTGTGTGGATGTGCGCACTAAATTTTGGCGTCGTGCGGAAAGATGTTGGTGTGCGTGTTAAATTTAGCATTATAGGGTGTGCACACACATAATAATGGCGCGCATGGTGTGCGCAATATTGGCAAAGCGAAGAGGAGTTTGGTTTGTGTGCACACAATGTGGGTATATGTTGTCCCACGACAATTTAGTTAACAGTGCATGCAGAGTATTGGTGCATGGTGGGGCGTATTAAACTTTGGCATGGTGCAACACGTCGAGTGAAATGCACAAGGAACATTAGTGCACGGTACAAAAACTACGCGCGGTGGATATCAGCGCGCAGTACAAAAACTGTGCACAGTGGATATCAATGCGCAGTACAAAAATTGTGTGCGATGGAAATTGGCGCGCGACATAAAAGTAGTGCGTGCAAGTTAGTGGCACGACATATAAGTGATACATAGTGATTTTAAAGTGCATGAAGCACGATTTTGATTGTGTTTTTTCTGTGCATGGTAAATATGGTTTTATAGGTTGAAATTTGTGTGCACGAATTCGTTTGGAAGGCGAATAACAATAGAAAACTAGCGATTTTCTAAGACATTTTATATCATTTGAGTGTCATACTTTTGCAGCACATTTTTGAGGGCCTTAAGAGCATTTTTAGCAACTCAAAACCTCAAGATAGAGTGCATTAGTATTTGTAGCTCAAATGAAAGAACTCAGAGAGATATTTCTAATGGCGTGAACCATTCGTCAAACAGATATTTTTTGAGAATGTTACAGCTTAAATAGTGGAGGGTAAATTATAAGACCCAACTAGCTTCAAAGAGCCATAACTTTCTGCTCTAGAATCAGATTCAGGCACAGGAGCAGTCAATGGAAATATATTGAACCATAGAAGGCAGTCTCAGAGCTGAATTAAATTTATGGGCATGTTAAAGGTGTGGTATTGGACAGTGGGATATAATTATCCACCCAAAAAAATTATCTAGGAATTCAAATTTTCAGGAAATCAGAAGAAAGGATTCTAATATATTATTGAACCAAAATGGTTCATATTTTTCATGAAAATTGTTGAAACAGTTAGTCTGACAAATTTTTGTTGGCTGCACATTTTGCAGAGTTAACAACAACTAGATCAGATAGGTATCAATGTAGAGTCCATAGGAATGGAAGAATCACAAGGGACTTACAGCTAGGAAGATGAAATCAGAGGGATGGATGTTCATTTGGGCATTGAAGGAACAAACTCCAATGGACATGGAGTGGGAAGGGATGAAAAGATGAATATGGCAGAGACCATAAAAAATTTGCAGAGAGATGTAAAAATCCATAAATATGATAATGAAATGATTATGAGAGCTAAGGAACAACATGATGACTTCAACATGAAGTTATTGGAGATCTTGAACATAATAGTAAAGAAACTGGATAAGGAGAGTGGCTCAAGCAAATCGGGAATCCATAGGTTTCATGATGAGAAAAGAAAATCAAGAAGTGTTAGCATACATCACCACCACTCCCTGATGAATTCCAATAAGAGATCACACAACAACTCAAGTCCATCCCCTGTTAGGAAGCATAAGGGGTCTGGGGTGGATGAGCTACGAGGAGAAATGAACAAAATCAAACCTCCTACTTTTGATGGTGAGCACAAAAAGGATGAATATGTAGAGACATGGTTGTTGGGCATGAGAAATTATTTCCAATTACAAAATTATTCTTCTCATGCAGAAGGTAGAATTTCCATCTATCAACTCAAGGGAAAGGCATCCATGTGGTGGGAGCAGCTTGTGCAGGTGCAACACATTAAAGAGAAAAGTGTTACTTGGAGGGAATTCAAGAAGTATTTTGAGAAGAAATACTTTACTAAGAGATACTATGACAAGAAAATGAAAGAGTTCTTTGAACTCAAGCTTGGGAATATGACCATAGATGAATATGAGAGAAGGTTTCTAGAACTGTTGAAGTATGTCTCTTTCATCAAGGATGAGACAATCAAAATTCAAAGGTATTTGAGTGGATTTCCATCATTCATCAGGGAAAAAATACAGTATGATGATCCCAAGACATTGGAAGAGACCATAAGGTGAGTTAAATGCCTATATGATAAGCAGAAAGCAAGGCCAACTTTCCAAAAATCTTGGGAAGAAAAAAATAAATTCAATATGGATCAGAGGAAGAAGGGATGTAAGCCACCCTTCTTCAGAAATAATCCACAGGGACAAAAAATGCCTAAAGAACCCATAATGATTGACACATGGAGTTAAAGGCCAATGCATCCACCTATTCAATGTTGGGGTTGTAAAGGAGATCATATGTCCATAGATTGTCCTCATAGAGGTGAAAAAGGAAGGACTTTTCACAATGTACAAAAAGTTGAAACCGTGGAGGACATGGGAAGAAATTTACCAAGGATCTATGCAGCCCTGGATAATAAGCAAGCAGAGTATTAGTCACACATGATTGAAGTGGAAGGTATGATCAACAACCAAACCATTGCTATTTTAATTGATTCAGGAGCTAGTCATAGTTATATAGATCCTAAGATGGTGGAAAGTTTACATTTTCCAATAAGCAAGCATGGAAAATATAGGTTGGTGCAGCTGGCTACAGGAGCCAAAAGAAAAGTTAATGAGATGGTTAAGTCGTGTATTATGGACATGAATGGACTGAACACCATGACAGATTTGAACATCTTGCCTTTAAGTTCCTATGATTGTTTAATTGGGATGGATTGCTTGGATCAACATCATGCTATACTAGACTATCATAACAAGGAATTCACTTGCTTGGATGAGGAAGGGAGCCTAAGAAAAGTGCAAGGAATTCCCAGGGAAATAACCATCAGAGAAATTTCAGCTTTAAAACTGAAGAAATGCTACAAAAAATGGTGTCAAATATTTGTAGCACATGTGGAAGAGACACCTAGAGATAAGGTGCCAAACTTGGAAGATCATGCAATCCTGGAAGATTTTTAAGATGTGTTCAAGGAGATACTAGGACTACCCCCAAAGAGAGATATTGATTTCTCTATAAATTTAATGCCTGGAGAAGCTCCAATGTCAAAGACTCATTACATAATAAGTACACTAGAGTTGAAGGAGTTGCAAATGAAGCTTGAAGAAATTCTGAAGAAGGGGTATATACGCCCAAGTGTGTCACCTTGGGGTGCCCCAATCTTTTTTGTGAAAAAGAAATATGGAACATTAAGATTGTGCATTGATTTCAGATAGTTGAATAAAGTGATTGTTAAGAACAAGTATCCTCTACCAAGGATTGATGATCTCTTTGATAAATTAAAGGATGCAAAGATATTTTCAAAGATAGATCTCAAGTCAGGATACCATTAGGTAAGGATTAAATAGGAATATATCAGCAAGACCGCCTTCAAGACAAGGTATGGTCATTATGAGTTCACAGTGGTGCCATTTGGGTTATCAAATGCACCAGTTGTTTTCATGTGCTTAATGAATGGTGTTTTCCAAAAATATTTAGACAAGTTTGTCATTGTCTTTTTGGATGAAATTATGGTATATTCCAAGTTAGAAGAAGAGCATAAGAATCATTTGAGGATGGTTTTTCAAGTATTAAGGGAGCATCATTTGTATGCAAAATTGAGCAAGTGCTCATTTTATCAAAAGCAAATTCATTATTTGGGACATATCATTTCAAAGGATGGGATAGAAGTGGATCCTGAGAAGGTAGAAGTCATTAGAGAGTGGTCAACGCCAAAGAATGTGACAGAGGTAAAATCATTCATGGGCCTTGCATGATACTACAGAAGATTTATTGAAGGATTTTCAAATATTGCACACCCAATCACTTCATTGCAAAAAAAGGGTGTGAAGTTTCAGTGGACATTGGAATGTGAAAAGAGTTTCGAAAACTTGAAAAAATTATTAACAAGTGCTCCAATACTAAGGATTGCAGACCCATATGAAGACTTCATTGTATGCAGTGATGCATGTAAGGAAGGAATTGGTGGAGTCCTCAGTCAAAATGGGTTTTTTATATGTTATGAATCAAGGAAGTTGAAGGAGCATGAAGGAAAATATGCCACTCATGATTTGGAATTGGAAGTCATAGTGCATGCATTGAGTAAATGGAGACAATACCTCATGGGGAAAAGGTTTGAGCTGAGGACAGACCACAATAGTCTTAAATATTTATTTGGTCAACCAACTCTAAATGCTAGGCAAAGCAGATGGTTAGAGTTTTTAAGTGAGTATGACTTCAATATAAAGCATATCAAAGGGAAAGAGAACAAAGTGGTTGATGCCCTCAGCAGAAGAGTGCATGAATTGCATGCTACAACCATTATCATGTACCAATCAGATTTGAACGACATAATTATAGAGGCTGCCAAATCAGATTTGCAATACAAGGATTTAGTGGCAAAATTACAACAAGGTAATTTACAGTAGAAAATTGAAGAATACAAGCTAGATAATGATGAAATTGTCATGTACAGGGGCAGAATTTATGTACCAAATTCCCAAGAATTGAAAATTTTGATATTTAGAGAAATGCATAATGTGCCTTATGCTGGGCACCCAGGATATCAAAAAACTATTACAGCTGTCAAAAGCCAATATTATTGGCCAGGCATGAAGAAAGAGGTTGTTGATTTTATTGCCAGATGTTTCGAATGTCAAAAGGTAAAGGCTGAGCATAGACACCCAGCTGGTTTGCTACATCCATTACCCATTCCTGAGTGGAAATGGGAAGTTGTAACTATAGATTTCATCACTAAACCACCCAGAACAAACAAGAAACATGATTCTATCATGGTGGTGGTGGATAAGCTTACTAAAGATGCCCATTTTATTCCAGTTAAGCTCACTCACAAGGAAACAAACATTGTTGATGTTTATATGAGGGAAATTGCTAGATTACATTGCATACCCAAGACAATTGTGTCTGAAAGAGATCCAAAATTTACCTCAAAATGTTGGAAAGGGTTATTTAATGGATTTGGAACAAATTTGAATTTTAGTACATCCAGAATTAGATGGACAAACTGAGAGGTTAAATCAAGTGATTGAAGATATGTTGAGGATGTATGTGATGGATAAACCATAAAAATGGGAAGGCTGCCTACACTTGGTAGAGTTTGCTTACAACAATGGGTACCAAACATATCTAAAGATGATCCCATTTGAGGCACTTTATGGCAGAAAGTGAAACACTCCAGTAAGTTGGGATAACCCAGCAGATAGAGCAGTGGTTGGGCTAGATTTACTCAGGGAAATGGAGGAGAAAATGATAAAAATAAAACAAAATTTAAAGGTTACCCAAGATATGCAGAAAATATATGATGATAAAGGTAGAACTCACAGGGAATTAAAAGTGGGTGACCATGTATTCTTGAAAGTGAAGGCCAATAGAAGTTCCCTAAAGTTGGGAAATTGTTCAAAGTTGGCAGCTTGCTATTGTGGGCCATTTGAAATCCTAGAGAGGATTGGTCCAGTTTCTTATATGATTACATTGTCTGCATCTATGTCTATTCATAATGTATTCCATGTGTCATTGCTAAACAAATATATACCTGATGCTAATCATGTTATTGATTGGAATGTGATTCAGGTGGAGCAAGAAGGCGCTTTTCAAGTGCATCTGGTACGCATTCTAGACCCGAAAATCAAACAGCTCCAGAATCGATCCATAGGGCTTGTAAATGTTCAATGGAACTAGTACGGTCCTAAGGACGCTACTTGGGAGCATGAGGATGCAATGCGGGCAGAATACCCGTGTCTTTTTGAGTATTTTTGAAAATTTTGTTGTATGTGTGTACATGATGCACTGAGGATAGTGCATAAAATAAGGGGAGGGGATTGTAATATCCCCAAGCCGAACCCAATTGTAAATATAAATGMAAATGTACTTAAGATGGTGAGTTATTTGATATAATTTTGTATGCACCTTTCATGGCATAGTGCGCGCAAGTACTGCACAATAAAAGGATGAAGTGTGCACATTCTTGGATACAACGCGCAACAACTTAAGTGTGCAYGATATTGAGGCTAGGGAGCCTTTGTGTTTATGCTATGTTTTATAGGYTGGTGAGATAGTTGTTATAAGATATGATTCTTATGTTTTGATTAGGCTGGAGAGCCTAGATGTTAAAGGTCAGTGCACTTGTTTTTGTAAATGTCTCATATTTAATATAAAATACAACACTACGTGTAGACCGACCATGATAAAAGAGATGGGGGACTAAACTCCACTAGTTAGGGAAAGGGAGGGGCCTAAAAGTTAAGGAAAAGGGCTAAGCTAGGGAGCTTAAGACAAAAAGGAATATTATATTAATATTTCTTAAAATATAAAGTATGGATAATTATTTTATCCAAGTTCTAAAGCTGGGGCCAAGTGGGCCAAAGTATCTCCCAACATGACAAGTGTCAATTTGAGGACATCCATACATATTGTTAGGACTTAGTTCATTTCCAGACACTCTTCCATCATGCAACAATCATTCATCCATGACTCCATGAACATTTTCACTCACACAATCAGTTATATTTCAGACATTCATTTCATTGTACCATAACCATATCCATAGCCATATCTATTTGTGTAGCTAGTTAGCTTGGGATATGGACTGAAGAAGCGGGTTGTCAAGCCCATGGGATATTGAAGAGGTGAGTTTTCAGTCCCATGAGAAACTTCTCTCTGGGTGAGAGAATTGTTTGGAATTGATTTCCTAAAGGTGTTGAACTGCAACTACAGTGCTCTGAGACTTCCTGTCCATCTTGCTGCTGAAGCCCGGAAGGGAGGTGGGGCAGTCAAAGGACTATTGAGCAGAGAAGGGGAACACTTCCTGGGGTGGGACAGACATGTGGGGAATGAGAGACTGTAGGTTGTTAGTTGAGTGAGCACCTATGATGGATTCTTTCATGTGGTCCATGAGCCATTAGCCTGGTTAGGAATCCCTTTACCCAGGTGGAGTTTAGTCCCATCTCGGGGGTGACCCACTACTGAGAGTGATGAGCAGTGTGGTCTAAGGATGGGAGGTTTGTGGAAGGTCTGTACACATTTTGTGACATTATTACCAAGATACGTGTCAATTGTGTGATAAATTTACATGTTGCATTGTTATTTACGTGTGTATTTTTATGGGTTACCATATGTGTGGTTATATCTTTGTTAATTTTTATGGGTATTTCCTATATATGCTACATATATACATTTACCATTATTTCAGTGTGAATCCATGTATTTACAAATGTATTTTTATGTTTACATTTTATACATAAATGCTTTCGCAAGAGATCTGTCTGTATATAATTTAATTGCATACAATTTGAAAAATTTATGTGGCATAGATCATTTAGATGATGGGTATGTTACAGTATGTTCCACAGAGAGATCATAAAGAGTTCTCTGGCGTAGCGCGGCCCGACATATATGTCCAGGGACGTTACATGGCATCATATCCAAAATTATGTGATCTCAACACTTTTTGTACAACCAAGGATTCTTTGAATTCTTCTCCTAATCCTATGATGGCATTGACAACTTCATTTACTCTAAGTAAATAGGCTTCAATATCTTATTTTTCATTCATTTTCATATTTTCAAACTATGATCTGTGTCATTGAAGTTTGACCTGCTTGAATTTCATATTACCTTCATAAATATTTTGAATATTATCCCAAACCTCTTTAGTTGTGTTGCGACCCATCACCTTGATAGAAACAATTGGTGTTAATCCACTTATTATAACATGCTTATCCTTTAAATTACATCTCATTAATTTCTTCTCATCTAAATCAGTTGGACTATTTTTCAGAAATTTGTAGCAATTGACAACTAAGAGCCAGATATCCACTCCTAAAGTTGTCAAGTAAGTTTGCATTATGTTTCTTTAGTATGCATAATTGTTTCCATCAAATGGTGGAATCCCATTTGGAATGTGGCCTTCCATTTTTTCTCACGATCTTCCTTCCAGTGATTAGACTATTCTGAAGGTAACCTGATCTAATACTAATTGTTGATACTGAGAAGGGGGGTGAATCAATATCAATTATAATTTCACACCTTTTAAAACTTTAACTTTTCAATCAAATAAATGCATCCCAATTTACAATAAATAACATAAGAACAGATACACAGTGCACGACATATTTACGTGGAAATCTAAATAGAAGAAACCATTGATTGCTTTTCTTATATAATAAAAATTTTACATTAAGAGGAAGCTATAACTTCCAATATTCTTCATCTCCAACTGGAAGGAGGTTTTGAACACACTAACCACACAGAGAGGGGGGGGGTGAATCAATGTAGGGCTCTTTATAAAACCTCCCCTTCACAAAACTCCTTAGTTATAAATCACCATTTACTCATTACTTATTGTTATCATTTATAACTAGTTAAATGTGAACATACATCAGAAACATATACCAACAACATATATCATCAATAAGTCATCACCATAAGGAACACAAAGAACAAAATATGTATGTGCAATTTTCTTTTTATTACAGACTACAATCCTTGGGTTATCAACAACAACTGAATAGAGTTACAACTCCACAAGGGAAACAACTCTACAATGCAAGACTCATCTTACACAACTCAACACCAACTGAGAAGAGGAATCAATCCTCAATAGATACCAATATTTCAACAGGTACACGACCTATCAGTAATGCATCACGCGTATGTACGCGCCCTACCAGTTGTACATCTCGCGTATGTACACGACCTATCTATACTACAACCTGCATATTCCTTCTTAGCAATTAGGGTTTTCTCTCCATGAAAAACTCAGATACTCTATGGCCTTCAGTCACATTCACTTATGTTTCTCATTGTCCATTATGTACCAGTCATAACATATCTATGCTCTCCCACGACTTACTCATGCTCCTCAACCATACAATATGAATGCTACTTAATCATGTATAAGCAACCAGTATACTATGGAAATCATATCAATATTGAACCATAAGAGTGATGCTTACTCTATCAATCAACCAACATAAACATATCACAACAATAATACCAAGAATTCATTAAGCATTCACGATACAATAAACAAGTGTATCCATCAAGACAACTATGTAACCATACCAGAGTTTCTATCGAGGATTTGAGCTCATAGAATGCAGATATGGAACTTGATTCAGTCTTCAAGAGATTGGCACAAGCTCACACTCAAGTCTCCATGACTTCATCCAACTATATGTGCTCTTCCTACCTTCATCTCGCGTGTGTGTGTGCTCTAGCTCACTGCAGCCCGCGTATGTATGCTCTCTGGCCCACTGTTGCTCGTGTACTCCTTCAGAAACTAGGGTTTCTGAACTTCTGAAATTTCACCGTCAAGATCTCATACTTATGGAAACTCTAATGTGTCCAAGAGATCCTCTATTCAATATCTCTCTCATAATAGATCTTCAAGATATGCTCAAGAGATATGTTTCACAAGAGACCCTTGCCTCTTATTTATACTCTCCAAGTAGCTTCCTTAGAAGCATCTTATAGGCCACTTTGTCCACATAGTCACCTATGTCCAAATTTGCCCAATTTTCCACTTGTCCATGTATCCAATAGCCACTTGACCACTGAACCCATTTTCCTCATTTTAGGGTTAACCTTATTATAACCACTTTCCATAATTAGAAAGTTCTCAATTTACTTTATTATTTAAATAATCCACCTTGACTTTGTCACTTCACTTTATTATTTAGATAATCCTCTTTGATTTTGTCACTTCACTTTATTATTTAAATAATCCTCTTTGATTTTGTCACTTCAATTTTAAATAATTTCTTCTTTGTAAGAACTTTATATTGATTTTGTCAACCCTCAGTGATTGATGTCAACCCTTGGAGAAAGTTCGATAGTGAATTCTAGTAGCACAAAGGTTTGGGTAATGGACCCAAGATTGTTTCATGTATAATGGTATGATTTTTAATATATTTTAAGGTAATACTATTATATATGGATAGTA
>SNQJ01S0051091.1:67002-77990 GCA_010110895.2 Picea sitchensis
TGGGGGTTCCTTTTTTGTAAATTTAGTCCCTCATGCCTGAAAAAGGGTTAAAATTATACCTGAGAGTACTCTTCTAGAGAACCGAGGCTCCTAGAGTATACCTTTGTTCATACAGTTGACCATCTGAACCGAAAAAGGGGTAAACTACCATTGGACAGACGTGACCTCAAATTCCAGTTTAACGATCGTGAAAGGCCACACAATCGCTCGATAATATTTTCATGTTTAGAGAGTCTAAAAAGGGATTAAAAGAAGGCCCATTATGTTTGTGGGAGTCCCGAGGGTGAGGTCAAGAGTGATAAGTAATCATGCAAATGAGGCTCAAACTCATAATTAGGGAAAACTAAAAGGGACTCTCGAGCCTATAGTCATTAGTGACAGCATGGACACCATAATGCAACCAGGATCTACCTAGGGCATCCATGTTACGGTAACTCTACCACCAAATTACGACACTTCTAAAGAAACAACAACGGTTTTGTGTTGCAACTCGGTGGGATCGATCCTATGGAAAAGAGGAAAAGACAATGAGATGCAGAAAGTGTAGGTGGAATCCTGACTTAAATGCAACGAGTTGGAAAAAATGACTTTTTACCAAAGGACGGTCAAAACGCCCAAAAACTCAAAAAAAATTCCCAATACCCAAAGTAATACTTCTCGTGACCATCCAAATAAAACTCCTGAACCATCTTAAATGATTTTCAGTTTAGAAAAAATGACAAAAGGGTCCGAAAATTGACAAAAAAGGGCCAAAAACCTTTATAAATAGAAGCTGGCAGCTCATTATCACCATTGTTAATTTAGAAATTGACTAAAAACCAAAATTGCCCCTTTGTGAAAAGAATTGATTATGGGAGCCTCGGTGGACGAAACAACCATCCGCTTGGACCAAGTAAGTATAAACTCTCTCCTCTTGCAATATAAATCTTTATTTATGCATTTAGTTTCATTTTTGGGGGGGATGTCAACCCTCAAAAGGTCGGTCCTAGGTCCACGTGGGTTGTCCTATGACAACCCGCGTGTACGCTCGCTCTGTTTTATGGCAGACCGTGTGTACACGCGACGGTCATCACAACAGCCCGCATGGACCCTCCAATTAGTGTAAAAACTCTAAGAAAGAAACAATTAACCCTCCTAAACTTTGCCCATGTGCAGGATGTATGTGCACTGGAGAGAAAGAGAGCATGAGGATATCAGTGCATTGGTTGGGGAAGACCCTAATGTTGTGGTTGCGTTGATGCAATGTGGGTTGCTAAAATTCTTCCTATGTCCTTTCATGCAAGAACAGCCTAGGCTATTGAATGCCTTGGTTGATTATTTTCATCCCAATGCAGAGGCCTTTATGCTAGAGGGGCAATTGTTGGTGCCAACGACATAGGACATATACTTTTTTACTAGCCTCTCCCAGTGAGGGGAACCAGTCAACTTCTGTATGTTTCCCTCTAAGCCTCACAACATATCAGAGTTGATTGGACTCCATTATGAGGTAGGTATAGACATGATGAGCTCACAAGTGCCGATAATAAATATCTCAAACTTAACACTGCAAGCGATAGTGTTTATCATCAGACGGATTACAAGGTCTGTCACTTTGCATCAAGTTTCCTGTGCATAGATGAACTGTGCAGTTCGGTGCTTAAATGCATAGATTTTTTATTGGAGCACCACATTATTGGACTGTATGAAGAGGCAGCTGACAGACTGTCGGTTGTGGACTCAGAGGAACTTCGGGTTTGGAACCATTCTTTGCTCTTTCTTCTTTGAAAGAGTGCCTAGTTTCAGCCCTCGAGAGGTGGTACGAGGGCATCAGGCCTCTCTTCCTGTGATATGCATATGGGCAATGTTGTTTCCATGACAAGGGGGAGGAAGGACCAATGAGTCCTTTGATGACGACTTTTTTTCTTGGTTGTCGCGACAGATCCCAGTCATAGAGGATTACCCGTACATTGGGATTGACTTCTCAAGAGATCCTGAGATACCGATACCTCCCGGTGAGGAGCGAGGAGAGATGGGTAAGTTTGAATTGCTTGTTTTTTGTTTTTTTTTTGTTAAACATATGTAATTTTTATGTTATTTTTTATATATATAATTTTTTTATACCAGAGCATTTGACATATATGTGTCTATTATGTGCAAATGTGGGACCAGTGCGACCAACAGATTATTGGAGGAACAAGCGACGTCCTCAGCTAGGGGCCACACCCACCACCATAGGGGGACCAACAGTAGCAGGAGAGCTTTCAACCGGTGAGGCTGAGAGGGTTCTAAGACGAGTAGAGCGAAATTTTACCTCGCTCACTCACACAATCTCCATGGTAGAGATTGAGGATCTGCCACCATCTATGCAGCCTCATGTAGTGGGGGCACCACAGACGTGGGTCTGACTTTTTCGGCGTTTGGAAAACGTTGTTGATCATTACAACAGGGCCCACAGGCCCTAACCTTAGTTAGTCTGGAATTTTAACGTGCTAAGGGCACTACTTGTATATATAATTTTTGAGGGCATAATCCCCAGGACTCATTACTGGTCATATGTTTTAGGCACTTGCGCCCACCTATGTACTCTGATGATTTTTATATTATATATGGATTTTTATGTCTTTTTGTGTCTTATGGATCATATTTTCCTTTAAAAATGTATTTACATGTTTATGTGTATCTCTTTTTTATATGTGTGCGATATGCCAATCTAAGATTTGATTAGCTAGAGTATCTGTGACTTGGTTTAATCTCCCAGGAACATGAAAATATGTAATATAATCAAAGCTTTGTTCTAAGAGACGTACCCTAAGGAATCATCGATGTAAAGCAGGATCATGAACACGGTAGACTCTATTTAACTGAGACACAACCAGTTGAGTGTCTAAATAGACCCGGAGATGAGATATACCAAATGACAGGGTGTCACGAAGAAACTCAATAACTGCGTTGTATTCAACGACATTGTTTGTGGTGTCACCTAAACATATACCTCCTGAAGATAATAATTGGCCCTAAGGTTTAAAAATTACCCAAGCTGCATAGGCAAGCCTCCAAGTGTGTCGGCTAGTGTCATCTGCGTACCCAATGAACACCTCTGATTCACTTGACATCTACCATAGTGACAAAAGATAACATAAAAAATGACACATCCATAAAACCAAAAGAAACCATAAAGTAATAGTACAAAGACTATACATATGTTACAAAAAGTTACACAAGGTGACCTAACTATGAGTAATACTTCTTGAGGTAGAGCCCATTTATAGGCTCCGCCAAAGCATTTCCCTCAAAGTCTACTAGACGATACATTCTTTTTTTTAGAATCTCTTTTACGATGAAAGGTCCGAACCACATGGGTTTGAATTTGCCTACCCCCACAGAGTCCTTATCCTGGTCATAGACCAGGACAAGGTCACCTTCAGAGAAAACCCAAGGACAAACAGACCGATCATACTGACGCTTAACTTTTTTTTTCTGAGCCTCGTTGGACAGGGCCGCATCACAACGCTTCTCATTGAGCCACTCAAGGTATAATAACCTCTCTTCATGTGGAGAAGTGTCTGGCAGTAATTGTACTACCAATTTTAGGGACAAGATCTGACATTCTATAGGCAAGACTGCGTCCAGCCCATAAACGATTTGAAAAGGTGATAAACTGGTTGCAGTCTTAACAGAAGTTCGATAAGCCCATAATGTCGAGTATAACATCAAATGCCAATTTTATTTGGCCGAATTGATCGTTCGTTGTAGGACGGTCTTAAGAGATTTATTTACAACTTCCACCTGACCATTCGCTTGGGGGTAGTAGGGTGATGAATGTTCTTTCCACAACCCAAGATTTGATGTTAATTCAGTCATCATTTGGTTCTGAAAGTGACTGCCATGGTCGGTGACAATCTCTCTCAGGATGTCAAACCTTGCGATTATCTGGTTGAACAAAAAGAGAGTTGTAGTATCTCCATCATCTTTAAATGTTGGCATAGCTTCGACCCACTTTGTGAAGTATTCTATGGCTACAATGATATAACGGTTCCCCCTTGTTGAAGGAGGGTTGCATGTAGTGTGATCAATCCCCCACTTGGTGAAGGGACCAACTGCAATGATAGGAAACATGGGAGCGGGATGTGCCCTCATCTTCCTAGAGAAGATCTGACACGGATGGCACTTCTTGACCGATTCGATATAATCTTTGATTAATGTCAGCCAAAAGTAACTGACTCATAAAATATTTTGGGTTGTTGCCAACCCAGAAAAATGACCTCCACATGATCCAGTATGGAAATCGTTAAGCACGATTTTCGCTTCTTCATGAGTGAGGCATCAGCGAAGAATGCAATCTACACCTCGATGATAGAGAGTGTCCTCGAGGATGAGATAATTCTTGGCCTGATGACGTATATGGCAACGTTCATCATGAGAAGCAGAGGCGGGGCACTTCAAAGTCTAGATATAGACAAGAATATCTCCATACCAGGGGTATGAAGATGCTATCAAAAACATATCTCCTTGAATAGGCGATTATTCAGGCATAATATCGTCGAACTTGACCGGAAGTTGTAAGATAAGTTCTGTGAAGACCACTGACTTTTTGGATTTCGCCGAAACAAAATCTAAGTCAAATTCCTGGAGGACAACTATCCATCTATTGATCTTTCCGTTGATTACCCATCATCTCAACACGTATTGAAACGGATTCACAATGGCAATGACGGTGGTCTTGTGAAACAAAATATAATGACGGAACCGTTGGACAGCATGGATTGCTTCCAACGCAAGTTTTTTGATATGAGAATAATTGAGTTCCAGTCCAATGAGGCCTCATATCAAGTAATAGATCACATACTCTGAGAGAAAATCATCTTCCTGAACTAATACCATGTCGATGGTTGACTCTGCTGAAGCCAAGTATAATAAGAAATCTTTGTTATAATTGGGTGGCCAAAGCAGAGGGGTCGTTTTAAGGGCATGTTTCAACGCTTCGAAAGAGCGTTGAGCAACATTATCCCAATGAAAATGAACGTCTTTCTTCAGTAAGTGCATAAATCCCTTTGTGATCTCAGCATAGTTTGCGATGAAACGCCTCAAAAAGTTTTCCTTTCCTTGTAGACTCTGAAGTTGAAGGATTGTACATGGGGGAGGAAACTGAACTATTGCCTCAACCTTGAGAATATCGACCATGATCCCTGTTTTTGACACCATGAAACCTAAAAAATGGCCCTACGTCATGCAAAAACTGCATTTGTTGGGATTCAAGCGAATCCGGAAGTAGCGACATTTCTCAAAGATAAGTCAGAGGTGTGTGGGATGATCATCTCTCTTACGAGAGCATGATGCTAAATAATCTAAATAGAATTCGACTATATGCTTGAGATCATGGAAAGCAAAAGACATGGCCCACTAGAAGGTAGCTCCACCATGTTTTAGACCAAAAGGCATCTTACGATAGGAAAATGTACCCCATGGACAAATGCATGCAGTTTTGTGTTGGTCTTTAGGTTTGATTTGTATCTGATTATATCCCGAAAAACCATCCATGAAAGAAAAGGCCTCACAACCTACACATTCATCGACTATCTGGTCAATGAATGGTGTGGGAAAATTATCTTTTGGACAGGCCTTGTTCAAATCATGAAATTCCATACATACGTGAATCATGCCATGTTTCTTGTTGACCGTCACATGATTTGACACCCATTGGTTCAAATGGACAGGATATATAAAACCGGCTTTGAGCAGTTTCTCTACTTCAACCTTACTACTTGTTGCTTTCCTGGGATTAATTGGATGAAGCTTTTGCTGAACTATCTTGGCATCAGGATAAGTTGTGATTTCATGTTCGACTATTTTTGGATCAATGCCTTCCATTGCCTCGTAAGACCAGGAAAAAGCATCACGGAATTCTTTAAATAAGTCTGTGTATATTTGAATCTTTTCGGGGGAATAGTCAGCTCCGATGAAAACATTCTCGACGACGCCAGGGGTTCTGGAGATATTAATCGGTATAGTTTCAGTGATCTTTGTCATATTACCCTTGGGATAAACCTCATGGGTAGCCAAGGGATTGATAGGACAAGACATATCTCCAGTCATAGTCAAGGTGAATTACACTGCTTCAATTCTCTTAACTCTGGGAGGAAGTATGATCTGTGATGGAGATCATCCCAAGCTTTGTCTAGACTAGTCATTGCTTCAATGATTGCTTCGTCTGAGGGAAAGACTAAGTCTAACGAATCGGTATTAGTGAGGGAACCTTGATCCCAAATAAGCTCTAGGATCGGATCTAACACTTGTGCAAGAGTCGGATCGGTGTCGGTTGAACCTTGTTGGACTAAAGAGTATGTTGCCTCTGCCACGGACAAGGGCATGGACATACCATGGTGCCATGTCCCTTACATTGTGGTCAATGGGGAAGGAAGAATCCACAGATCATTGAAGTAAGTCATGTGAAATGAAGAAACTTAGAAAATTTCAACCTTATGGTGGTCTGATACGAACTTGACATCGCCTTGAGGAGGCGGGTAATCGAAAGTACCCATCAAAGTTGGGCACAAACCAACCCCTACGTTGATGACACCCGGTTGTGTATTATTAATCATTGGGACCGCGGATGACCCCAATGAAGGGTCAGTTCTGGAGAAGGACAATTGATCAATGGTCACGATCCGACCCTCATGTGGAAACAACAAGACCCAAAAAATTGTAGCGACCACTGCTTGCATGGAATAGGTCCAACTCCTACCTAACAAGAGATTGTAGTCGAGGGAAGCGTCGACTACTTCTACCTCGACACACACAGTCTTCCCTCCTAACTGCACAGGGAAAGAGGGGATGATGCCATGTGGTCAGAATGAATGACCATCGAAAGTGATAAGAAGAGTAGGTGATGGAGACAAAACGGGCTGGCCAATGGCCTTCCAACACGCCAACAACAATCTACATGTCGAGGCACCCTCATCAACCACCGTGCGGAAAATGTTCCGAGTAAACGTTTTCGTGGGGTAAGCCACTACTATCTGAAATGCTACGTGGTAATGGAGATGAGGTTTTAAGTTGGTTGTATCCAGCATGATTGTACCCGGATTACAAGTCTCAGTAGATCCTAAAGTGGCTAACAAAGCTTTCCTCTGGGAAGGGAAGCTCTGGAGGACCTCCAAAGCGGACATCGCATAAGGGGTTTGAGACAAATCCTCCACCACAGAATAGTTCTAGGTGGCCCTTGTGTTTGGGTTGTGAGAATATTTCTTGAACACACCTTTTGGGATGCATTTCATTGTTTCACCCAAAGTCTTCTCGATCTGGAGAGGAAGAGATGGGATTTCAGCTTATTTTCCTTTCTCAGAGGTGCTTGGATTACTGTAGTCATGTGCTCTAGTCGATATAAAATCATCACCTTTCATCATATACACATTTGCGGATGCAGGATTGTTAGAATATGGAGAGGGTCCTTGACTACCCACTTCTGCACTTGTAGAGTCTTGGGTTAGGTTTTGCCCATGTTGGAATGGATTCGTTAACACAACAGGTTGCTGCTGTGACACAAACTTTTGTTCCTTTGCAAGCTAAGGGAACTGGTGGGTCAAGTGATATTCCCCACACAAGTTACATGGATACTTCACATTCTATTTCATAGTGTTTCCCCCACTAGCAGTATTAGTGGGTTTCTTATCCCCCTTACCCTTCTTATGTTGTTTTTTCTTTCCATCAAGTTGTTGGGTGGCCTTCAGATTTGTCGATTGCACATTGTGTACATTTGACGCTTGGGTAGGGGGAGCATCCGAAACAGTAGTTTGGTTGGTCGTTGTGTGTTGTATAAACAATTACTGCAATTGTTTAGTCATTTGTTCAACATGCTTGGTTTGTTCTTAACCTACAATACCATCGGCATGTGGTCCAACTCTCTATCTAGTTTTATCAAGTATGGATCGTGGTGCATCCGGAAAAATCTCGTACAGTAAACTAGATTGAGAATAAATGAGTTCAAGTTGTTGAGCTCTCATGATGGCATCTTCTTCGGAAAACACTCCCAATGTTGCGACATCTTTGGATAGTTGGGGGACCAAAGACTTAAGGAACCACTCAAGAAGGAATGTTGGTGGGGCTAGTACCTTAATCAAACTCTTCCAGTGTCTCCATTCTTGGATGTGGTTAGAGATATGGTCCTCTTTTGTCTGTTCGAAATTTTCCAGCAATTCTGTGTTGGCATCGTATCTCACAGGTAATTGGAAATGGTTTAGTAATTCCATTGCCAATTCACCGAAGGAAGAATATCTCGAGCAATCGAGCTCGATGTACCATTTTGCAGCACTCCCAATGAGAGTGTGTTGAAACAATCGAAATTGTACGGAGTCATATTTTAATGAATTAGATGAGAACCAAAGATGGAAGGTGGTCACATGATCCCCTGGATCTTTGTTAGGCTTGGATTCGAACTTTGGTATGTCTGAAGGAAATTTCTTCGGCATAGGGGGCCAACGTGGATCGTGACAGATGGGGTCATTCAACAACCTTGTCAAGTCTGGAAAATGTATGGTTAGAAAGAAAGGTAGTTTTGGTTGTTGTTGATGATTACCATGGAAAAATGGCCTAGAGTTTGACTGGCACCATTTTTCCAGGAAAAGTTGGGTTGCTGGCCAGGGTTCTGGTAAAAACCATAGCCATGACCAGCGTATGAATTTTACGTTTGAGGAGACATCATCGGTTGATTCCCGAAATAGGACGTAGATGGTTGGACGTGCATTACATTCAAAGGACTTTGGGAAGGGTTTCCCCATGTCGATCCCATGGGCATAGGTATTGCACTTTTTCCAAGGTTCCATTGGTTGTGAAAAGAATTTCCCCAGATTGACATTCTGGACGAGGGAGTTGATCCTTGACAAGAATTCCAAGGTCCTGATGTGGAAGAAGTTCTTGGGTTTTCCCCCTGTGTAGGAATAGTGCCTTGCATAGGATTAGGTTGGCCATTACTAGGGTTTCCCCCAGTCGGGAAAGTGGTTGATGAGAAAGCGTTGTTACCAAATGCATCGAACAAAGAAAACGGTGTCAACCCTATCGACATATTATGAGAAGGTGATCCTTGACTCCCTACTCCAAGTGAACTATGGTGTGTGTTTGGCCCAGTGGATTGTTGGTGGGTACCACCGAGTGAAGGGGATGAAGGAGGTATATGACCTCCCCCGTAAAGGAAAGTGTTAAAGGGAGCTGAAGTGCCCCCCATGGGTCCTTGCAGAGGAGCGTTAGAGCTCCCTTCCCCCAGAACTAAAGTCTGTAAAGTGGAGTAGGATAGTAGAGGGATTGTACCTATGCTAGGAATCTCGTATGAGAACAGAGGGCCTGTCGCACTCTGTGTGAAAGGAGAAGTGGCCATCACCAAAGACGGTATCGAACAACTGCTCGAGGTAGAGGCAGTCGAGACCATGGTGGCTAGGACCGACGATGATGGGGCAGGAGGTTGAACACCCCTTGTGATGACAACCGTGGAGGGAATATTAGGATTCACAGAAGAAGAGACGGGATTTTCTTCCATCACTGCCCACTTTAAAGGTGTCGAAAGGTCCTTTAACTCAGGTTGGTCAGGTGTGGTTTTTTGTGACCCGATCACTTCAAAAGACCCTTGTTGGTCTAGATTTCTCCTTAGCGGTGGCGGGGGTGGCTCCAACATAACTGGTGGTAGGCCAAGAAGCCTTCATGACCGATGGAGCTCGTGATCCTCCACTTTGTGAGAATATCAAAGACACACTAGGGTTTTCTATTCATTCAAAAACAACACACACTAGAAAAAAGTCCCTACAAGATAAAACAAGCAAACACTAAACTAGTTGGAAGAACAGTTACAACAACCAACACTAGAGAAACATACCGGTGCAAGTGCAACTCAAACACGGAAGCACCCTTCAGGTATACTCTACAAATCATGGCTCGATGTTTGTCCTAGGTACCATGGTATACCCCTGCAGTCACCTGTGTATGTCTCTAAAAAATATAGGCAACTAGGTTTCCAGTGCCCGAATAGTCACCAGGCGGGTACAGTCGACAGTCGGGTAGACCATAATGAGCAGGGTATCGAGCCCGAAACCTGTCAAGGGTATCGAAAGAAAGTTGTTTCAAAGAAAAATGAGGACCTTGGACGGATTCGAGACCCATGAAGCTTCGTGGAAAATAAAATCGATGGAATCCCAAGACAAGCCCTCTACATGTGTTCTCCACTACGATTGGTTCGACTTTGGAGGGCTTATCTCCACTACCTTTCCGTATGTGACCTCGTGTTTAGCCCCTATGTTAGAGGGGGGTCTCGGATAACTTTCACAATACTAGAATTTTAACACTCCCTAGCTCAGACTCCAATGTTTGATTTAATGGCCTTGAAGAGTTTCATGTCCAACCTAATTCAAGGCCCTAACCCTAAACTAGTTGGTCGACCCTACGAACATAAAAAGTCTAATTAATTTTAGATTTAGTGTTGATTTTTCTGGCTTGTCTTAAGTCAAAGGTTATGAAAGTGAAACTAGTGATGTTTTGAGAGACGAAAAGAAATATAAACAGAAAGATGGAAACAAAACACTTCTTGACAACTTCAGATTTGCTCTTTTAAATTATTTAACCAACTTTTCAAAGAAAAAAATTCTAAGATCTTTGAACAGCAAACTCAAAACAGGATTTCACTCGACTACGAGCTACTTATCATCTAAGTAAACCGTCATGAACTTACGAAAGAAAAGACTTTTCCTGGTTACTAATGCAAACCAACAACTATTTAACCAAACAAAGAAATAAAAGTTTTTTTTTTTTATTTGAATGCTCAGAAAGAAAAAAGGAAAAATATCAACAAGTAAAGACCATGAAAACTTCTGGCCTAAGCACAAATCGCAAAGATTCACTCTAAAAATAACACATAAGCATATTAAAAAGGACTCTCACACTTGTCTAAAAACCCTATAAAAGGAAAATTTTGAGGAAAACTTCTTAATGAAAAAGGAAGTTATTGTTGTGATCAAACCTAAGTTACCGAC
>SNQJ01S0051091.1:78000-104250 GCA_010110895.2 Picea sitchensis
TTCCAGCTCGGAGGTTGAGCATTAGTATGGCTCAGATCTGCTTGATTTAGTCTTCATTGTATATCCAACCTTTGGAGGCTCATTTTGTATTGTCGGGAGCATTTTGTAGCAGCTCATATCTATTGCTTGTACAACCATCTGAGGTTTATGCCAGATCGACCATCTATTGTATTGATCTTACATTGCTCATAATAAAAAGGTCAAATCTTTGCTTGTGCTTCTACATCTTGAATATATTTTGATCTCCATGTGTTGATGAATCTTGTATGCACTTAAAAACTCAATAAATTAGTAGTAGTTAGTGATTCCAAGAAAGAATTTGGCTTGGGATCATTACAAATATGGACCTTGGAATTTGATGGTGCTCATTCAAGTTTTGGTTCAGGGGCAGGCATTGTCCTAATATCCCCATCCAAGGAAACTTTCTACTACTCCTATAGACTTGAATATCATTGTACGAACAATGTTGTTGAATACGAGGCTTTGATTATAGGTCTTACTTTAGAAATTGACAAAGGTGTCATGCACTTGAGGGTTATAGGAGATTCAGACTTAATAGTATCAAATGTTTTGTTAAACTTTCCTGCAAAGAATGAGAGATTAAAAAGGTACCGAGACTTCACAAGATCTATTGCAAAATCCTTTGAGGTAGTATCAATCAAAGCAGTTCTCAGAGAAGAAAACTATGTAGCATATGCCTCGGTTGTCTCAACATCCACTTTGCAACCTTGTGCTGGAACCCTCCAAAACTTTTGCAAAATGGAAGTCCTATTTAGACCATCAATCCCTGATAACTTGGAACATTGGCAATTTTTTGAAGACAATGGTCAAATCCTTAGATTCATGGAAAATGACAGAGAATTCACCAATTCACAAGTAAAGTTCTTAGCTGATTCCATGGACCTAGACGTAGTAAACTTGCAAAATAACACTTTGTTGAAAGGGTGTGTTCCTTTAGAACAACTCTTTAATAGACATGATGTTTACAAAGGAAAAAAACCCAAACAACAAATATATGAAGCCTTATAATTCAACATTGACACAGAGATAGATCCAAGAATGGTCAAAATAGGGAAAGGTACTACAGAAAAGGAGAGAAATGAGATACTTGAACTCATAATACAATATAAAGATAGCTTTGCTTGGAATTATGATAAATTAAAATCTTATAGGGGTGATGTCATCCAACATGTTATACCTTTGATAGAGGGAGCGAAACCTTTCCAATAAAAGCTAAGACATATTAATCCTAATTTGGAAAGCTAGATACAAAAGGAACTTCAAAAGAGGGTAGATGTTGGTATCCTATCTCCCATTAGATATTCATCATGGATGTCCAATTTGGTAGTTGTCCAAAAGAAAAGTGGTGACATTCGCCTATGCATAGATTTATGAAACCTTAACCAGCTATCTTTGAAAGAAAATTAACCCCTCCCAAATATGGAACACCTATTACAAATGGTCTCAGGGGCAGGCATGATGTCCATGCTAGATGGATTTTCTGGATACAATGAGGTATTACTCAAGAGAGAAGATCAACTCAAAACAACATTTACCACACCATGGGGAACATTCATGTACCTAAGAATTCCTTTCGGCCTTATGAATGCAGGTTCAACCTTCTAAAGAGCAATGGACTTTTATTTTAGAGATCTCATTCATAAAATCATAGAAAATTACTAATATGATCTCACAGTCATGTCAAAGGAAAGAAAAGACCACATCTCACACCTCAGAATTGTCTTTGAAAGATGTAGAAAATATGGTATCTCCTTGAACCCTAAGAAGTCTATTTTCGAGATAGATAAGGGAAAGTTATTAGGACACATAGTCTCAGATGGATGAATTTTTGTAGACCCAGAGAGGATCCAATATATCAAATATGTACGCCCCCCAGCTAAAAAAAAATCCCTACAATCATTCTTCGGAAAAATAAACTTTATTCGAATATTTGTCCCAAACTTTGTCAAAATAATAAAACCCATAAGTGAATTACTTAAAAAGGAAAATGAATATAGGTGGGATGACAAAGCCATTCAATCTTTTGAAGATATTAAATAAGCCATTTCCCAAGCCTCGGTTCTAGTTAGTCCTGATTATTCACAAGATTTCATGATATTCTCTTTTGCCTCTCAAGATACCATCGCAAGTGTCTTGTTGCAAAAATATGTTGATGACCATGAACACCCCATTGCGTTCATGAGTAAATTCCTTAGGGATTCAGAGATGAATTATTCGATTATTGAGAAGCAGGCTTATGCCTTGGTGAAATCCCTTAAGCATTTTATAAAATATGTGGGTTACAATAAGATTAAGGCTTGTGTCCCTTGCCCAACAATAAAGGATTTTTTATCACAACAACATAGTATGGGTAGTGGGGGTAAGTGGGATTTAGAAATAAAAAGATTGTGAAGGGACAAGGGTTATCTTGAATGTTGACTGAGAGAAACCAAGAAGCTATACAAATGGGAGAGAGTGAACAAATAAATGTGGTATTAAGTGAGATAGAACATGATGAATGGTATTCTAACATAATATACTACCTCAAGAATTTATCATGCCCAGACCATCTAGTAGACTATAAAAGAAGAGCCATGAGACTCAAAGCTATGAAGTATTGTTTAACTAAGAATGGTCTTAGTTGGAAGGACCCAGATGGAGTTGAACCAAGAAGAATACAACAAGATAATAAAGGAATTACACTCTGGACATTGTGGTGGGAACTTTGTTTCCTGTACTACCGAAAACAAKATCTTAAGAGTTGGATATTATTGGCCAACATTGTTCATTGATACTCACCAGTATGTCTGATCATGCCAAACTTACCAATACTTTACTAGCAAACAAAATCTCCCGACACAACCTTTGAAACCTGTGGTAGTAGAATCTCCTTTCCAATAGTGGGGATTAGACTTTATTGGTGAGTTTAAAGGAAATTCGAGTAACAGTTATCGATGGATTTTGACTGCCATAGATTATTTTACCAGGTGGGTAGAATCTATTCCCAAAAAGAAAGCCATTGAGGAGGTGGTTATGAATTTCTTGGAGGAAAGAATCATAACAAGATTTGGTGTCCCATCCAAAATTACCACTGACAATGCCAAAGCCTTCAACTCCCTTGCATTAGCAGAATTTTTTTTCAAGTATGGAATTGTTCTATCTCATTCGTCAAACTATTACCCACAAGGAAATGGCTCAGCAGAATCAAGCAATAAGAAACTCATGAATATCATTAACAAGGTTGTGGGAGAGAACAAAAGGTATTGGGATAGCAAGATCAAGTATGCCTTGTGGGAAGATCAAATAAAAACAAATACCTCAACGAGAAAAACCCCATTTGAACTAGTGTATGGGTTGGAAGTTAAATTACCTGTGAATCTGAAAATTCTTATCCTTCGTTTTGCTAAGAAATACACCACCGAAGGAGAAGCAATCCAAGGACGAATTAACTAGTTAGTAGAGTTAGATGAATCCAAGAGGGTTTCCTTGAGCCAAATGGAGAAAAACCAAGATAAATTTAAGAACACCTTCGATCATAAGGCAAAAGAAAGAGGTTTTGCTAAAGGAAACTTAGTGTTGTTATGGGAAAAAAGAAGGGAGAAACCTGGTATGCACAAGAAGTTGGATGGATTATGGACAGGTCCCTACAAGGTCATGAGTCATGCAGGAACAAACTCTTTTAAATTAACAACCCTGGAAGGAGAAGCTTTGAAGCTACCCGTGAACAATATACACATCAAGCGCTACTTCCCACCAGCAACATGACAGGTAATTACACATAAGTTAGGTAGGCATTTTCATTCATTGTATATACCATATGCATATCATGCTAGAGTGGTATAGTTGTAGTTTCATTTTCATTTCTATATATATGCTTGCTTACATTTATTTTATTATATCATATATGATCAAGGGGTGATATCACCACCCCAAAAGATTACTAATTTTGTTTTGTTGAGATCTAGCAGATTACAAGTCATGCCATAGATGTTGAGGTTCTCATGCACTCTACAGTGAGGACATGTCCCTGAGTTGGAGCCACATGTTATCCCCTATCCTAGGGATAACTAAAGAGATTATGTCTCAAGGCCCACAGGTCCTAGACATGGAGTATTGAGAGCCATACGACTTGATCTTGGCCCCGGAGGGCCCATGTTTTCTTCAGTGCATCCTATCTATCAACAACAACAACATCCATCCCACCGACATGATCTTGAAGTAGTAGTGGGTATTGCTCCATGAGGTAATGAGTCTAGGTATCATGGTATGTGTCACTCTAGTTTTCAAAGCATTTGAATATATTTCATTGAAATCTCCTTTATTTCATAACATTTTCTTGGAAATTATGCTCTTTAACCTATTCATACCTGGGGGGTGACAAAGTGCCCTAATAAGTTGGTTCCCTTAGGGATGAGTTTCCACTAGGTGGGTCTATGAAAGGTCATTGTCCATTCCTTCCATACTTACCACTTTTCATCATTGTCCCTCTCATCTTCCCCTACCTTGGTTTGGGCATTGGGTTTTCCACACTAGTAAGGGTTGTACCTTGCCTTGTGGGAAGAAGGGGATAAACGCCCAGAGGGTAAAAGTAGCTCAAAAAATTTAAAATCCAAAATGAAACCTTGAGATGCTTCACCCAAGGATTCCCGAGAAAGAAATAAATGGTTTCTTAGTAAGAAAAGGGAACCCATAAGATAAAATAAAACTCAGGGTCTAGTTAGTGGATGGGAGGTCTCGTTATGAGCTGGCATATTAGGCACATGGGCATGTAGTTGTATGACACTACCATCTATATGGTCACCAAACTAGGGTAGTGTCTCTTGGTGGAATATCCAAGAGAAAGGGGGTCTCATCACGAGTCAACCTTCTCATTTTCGTGAATTTCTTGTGGGTAGCATTGTCACCACTGGTCACCACGCCCGAATAGTGTCCCCCAGCTATTATATTGAAAAGAAAAATCAATAAGACAAAGAATAAAAGGAATTTAATAGGATAGGAAACAATGGAATCCATGACAAGGTGAAGATCAGACTCTACAGAGGCATCGACAAGAAAGACTTGCATTTCCCTGTTATCACTGCACCCCTTGCCCAAACAGTCCCCTACGCCATTTCATACATTTACATGACCTATATTGGTATTCACCTAGGATACACCCCAAAATTGAGGAGGATTATCCCAATAGGGCATCCTGAGACCCTCTCCAAACATGGCTTGCTAAACTACATAACATCTTTGAGCATTTGTCTAGGTAAAGGGGGGCTTGATGCACATGTTTGGGTAATTTGATTATTGGATGTGATTGACATTGCTATGATCCCCATGACTTATGATCCCATAGAGGGAATACCTTTTTTTTTTGTAGGACCATGCCCGGTGGACACCTTATGGGGAGATGATCAACTTGGAATTCCGTGGGGATAAAATCCCACCAGATGGATGTTGTGACCCCAACCAGGGGTAGAGAGACACCATAGGATGGCACCAGGAAAGAAGAAGGAAGTTCCCCCCCGGGACACTCTGGTATGCCTCGACCCAGTGGGTTCTTTCCCTTCTACCATGACATTGGCCCTTGATGGCCCCTGACGTCATCATATTGACCCTTGACGTCATCCAATTAGGGTTTGGCATGAGGATAGTTTGGTGCTAGTWGGMATGTGTGGMARCTTTTGAGGCMTTTTGAGTCCTAATGTTCAACATTTGAGGCCTATTGTTCCATAATGAGGGCCTAACGTCGCCCTAAGAGGGGGATGACATCATCCCTAAAGTGAAATTAGGGTTTTAATTGTTAATTTTATGTCAAAACTGTAGTTTTGATGTAAACTGACCATGTCGGCCTTTTGTGACCTAAAAGACAATTAAAGGTAATTGTCATTGTATAAATAAGAGATAAAACTCTTGTATTTTTTCTTGATTCATTCATCACTCAAGTATAGGTCTGAAATTCATCCTTCCTTAAGTGTTTATGGTTGAAACTAGTGGTGTGCACTTCTTGGAGGCAATTTTTGGTGTATTTTGGCTATTTTCATGTGAAGGATCTTCAACTAGGGTGATTTGCTCAATTATTCTTGGTGAAGTGAGTGGAAAATATGAATTTCTTTATTGTGAATGAATTCTTATGGTTATTTTTACTTGTTTCATGTCTAAGACTATGAAATTGCTTGCTTGAAACCCTAGGGGAAAGACATATGTTATTATCTTTTTCCCTATAATATTCCATGTGCTAAAATTTCTTGAAAGGCACCTAATTTGAAGTAGGTACTAGAGCCCTACCATTCTAGCACTCTAGTAACCCTACTTCCATTTCCCAATTGCATATTTTGTTACATTTTGTTCAAGGAAAGAGAAAATCGCTAGGGCCTAACCCTTGTTACTTTCAAGCAAATTTTCTCTTGGAAGTGGATTTTTTGAGGCCTTCGGATACCAACACCTCTCTTATCCTCTCCACCCCTTTAACATATCACTATCATTTCTATATTTCATTTAATATTTTCTTCTTCCATTAGTGACTCCATTTACCCTAGAAATGCACTATACACCTTCTACAAGTGGTCATTGATCAAACGAACACTCATACTCTTATCCTTGAACCCTTTACTAACATTTTCTAACCCTAAATTAGACTAACTCCTAAGATAACTTGCTGTTGTAGAAAAATACTGCTACATCCATATAAACATACATTAATTTGGCACATTTACCTACATAACGTTCACTAGAACCATTCAAAATTCAATTGTGATAATTGCTAGTGAATCTACTAGGTAAGTGCTAGTTTTGTGTGTGGTTTTCTTGCACTTTTGGCCATTTAAATTTTTTGTTGTTGCAAAAGATAGATACAGCCATATAAATACACAAAAATCTCTACAAAAGTGACATTAAAAGCTAGCTAAACATTGTCAACTTTGCTTGTGACAATTTATCATCAATTTGCCTAGTCAAAGTCACTTTTTCTTGTCTTTTTCAAGCAATTTCAAGGCATAAATCTGGTGGCTGTTATAAAATATTAATTGTTGTTATAAATTGTTGCATTCCAGAAAATTCATAATCATCTATCTTACTTTATGAAGGTTTATTGTCTTATGAAGTACTAAAAATCATTTGGTACTTGGAAAGTGCCATGTTTGCCTTCTTGTCTTGTTCTTGGTAGGTACACAATAATATCCATTTGCTTCATCCTTTAAGACATAAAAGAAACCTTTGATTTGAGTGATCCATGAGAGGGGAAGGGTTTCCTTGTGATTACTTTCCTTAGCCTTCTCAAACCCCCCAAGTCATCAGGGACATCTCCCTTGGGGTAGTCTTGACATAGTCCTAAATAGAAAGAGATCTCCTATTAAGGTGACAGTGATAGGTTATTCCCAGTTACGCCAATTATGTAACTACTTTACTTGGGATTTTGGGAAAGTACAAATTGTGTGATAACAATTACCACATAACCAATATGATGAACCAAAGGTATAATAATAGGAATTTTAAGGTCATGTTCGCACATAGGATGTATAGGGGTAAAAACAAAATCAATTTTTTTAAATATGTTAGCCTAGTCACTGAAGGACATCATTGGTCTTTGTCAGTCATATGGTTAGTCCCTCTTATATGAGTCATCCATTTTAATATTATATGTTTGATTCATAGAGTCCGGTTATTAAAGGTTTTGAGTCATGTCTTATGTCAATAAATCATGGTTTGATTGTCTCTTAAGTCGTGAAAGTTGATTAGAGTCCATTTAGGAAGGTGTTGGTGTCATGATGGTGCTTGTCATCATTAGAAGAAAGGGAGAGTATTGGTTATATCTCTTTGTTTTAAAGGTCATCATCATCAAGTGTTATGTCCCAAAAGGGTGTACAAAGGATTTTCATGTCACATATGATTGTTTGGGAGTTATGTCATGTGTCAAATCATATGTTGCAAACTCTCTTAAAGGTTTGCAATAAATAAATAAAGTACATCTTGCACTAAATCACATATCATCATGTTTTGGAAATGTGGTAGTTGGTTTTCTTATTTTCAGCACCATAACATCATCAAGCATCTCTAAAGAATTGTTTTCAAAAGGAGACTTTATCATTTTCCATCTTCACTTCCTTTTTCAAAGAATGTGTTTCAAACTGATTGTTGTTGTAGACTCCTAGTGTTGCCAAATGTTTGTAGCAGATTGATGGTGGATTAACAGGATTAAAGACTAAATTGGTATAGGTTTTCTACAAACAAGAACTGAGCCCTATATACAGGTAATTCGATTGATGTCTAATTTCCATTTCCTGAATATTGATTACCATCAAAGCCTGATTGCTACAAATTTCTTGTTCACTGCAAACTGTTTCATATCATTTGAGCAACGAAATACTTTTACTTGGTTAGCCTCTACAGTCCTTGTATCTTAAACTTTCTGCAGACCCAAGATTTTTGTTTTCATGTCAAAAATATCATTGTATGCACTACAAATTGAATGTGCTACGAACCCTCTATTTTCTCATTTGATAAAACCATCGTTGACTATGTTTTCACCCAGGTCTGAAATATCATCTCATTTAAAATCATATTCCTTTCCATACCTCTGAATTTGCAAACCCTTTCAAATAAAACCCTAGTCTAAAACTTATTTGCTCCAAACTTCATCTGTGCGCTGCAAATTCTTTGTTTACATAGTTTCCTGATTTTTCTTTTGCTGAGGTTTTACTTAAGTTATGGGTTGTCATCATCTCCTCATATATATTATTTTAGCCTTATTTCAGTGCCAACAACATTACTTTAGCATAACTCTTTTCTCAACAAACCTTTTTTTTTTCACGTATCAAGTAGTCAAAACCTAATTTATTGGTTTTCATCATTGTCTGGTAGAAACCGTTATCAGAAGAAGGAGGGTTTATACTAACCTGTCATGGACAATTAACAAGGTAAGAAAATTCATACAGGAGGAGAAATTGTTAGGTACATCCAGAGTATCATCTCAGCCAACAGTAAAAACCAATCCTCTTAAAAATCCAATAGAAATCATTGATATCAAGTCTCATTCCGATGAGAGGGATCCCACTTTTAAAAGTCTCGAGAAGCAATTGAAAGAGGTAAGGGATAAGAATGAACAATTTAAGAAGGGAAATATGCATGCAAAGATTCAGATAAAAGATCCATATCTATGCATAGGAAAATGAAAAATGTGTACAGGTTGAATAGAGCTCATCAAGATTAAAATAGGAATTTCAAAGAGGAACTACAACAGTTGAAGGAACAAAATGAAAAATAGAACATGGACATGTTTGCACGAGTGGCTACTAGGAGGAGAAGATGAGACATCATCTATGCATCAAAATTATCAGTTTTTCTATGGGCTTTATATATGCATGCTTACAACCCTAAGGATCATTTTTACATTTTGTTGTTATTATTATGCTCATATGATATTTTTGCAAGTCATTTTTGTGATTTAGAGGTTATAACATGCATCATAAAAGGTTTGAAGGATTTTTTCCCAATGTTGACATCAAATGACAGGTTTTGAGATCAAAGTGACACCTACAGGAAATTTCACAATGCATGTAGTTGAAGGTGTTGTGCACTGCTAAAACCATAACAGTTTGCAGCATATGCACTATGAACCTGACAATTATTTGGATTTCGGTATGTAGGAGGGTTGCCAGCTGTCACATAAGTTTCAAAGTTACTCCTCAAGCATCAATTAGGCTTCAAGGGACAATTGTGCCTAAGATCTAGCTTCATTTAATCTATAGGCCACAAGCTGGTTGCAGTTGTATTCAATGCCGCCAACATCTTCCTAGAATATAGAATTTTGTTAGATTATATGTTGATTGCTTGTTGCCACGCCTCTCTAAGGTGCAAGATCCTATGTAGGGGCTACGTGGCGAGTTCTAGAAAGATTTTGAATGCAATTTTCTATTTAAATTGTAATGTAACTCCATTAAGGGGTTCGAATGGTTAGATATTGAGACTCATATTTTTACTCTCAGTTTTAACAGAGTTTTCCAGATTGTATGTAATCAAAATTAAGAATATTGAATAGTTGAATGATCAGTTTCTTCTCTTACTTTCATATCTATGTTTCAATATTACTTTGATGCTAGCTATTGATGAAGGATGCATCTTAGTACTTGTTCCTTAATGTAGTGAATGATTTACTATTTATTATTGGTGCAAGTGTTATCAAAGTACTATCATATTGATTAGGAGGTTCCTACTTGATGATATTTCTATTGTATGTGTTTCATAATTTACTTGATGTAACTTGATGCATGTATTTCTCATTTTCTTCTAAGTCTTCCTCTTTCCATTTGATATTATAAATGTTATTTTGATACTATTGAAGCCTTGATTACTAGTGTATATTTTGTGGAAGCTTTGTGTTGATGTTTTAAATTGAGTTCTTCACCCATTCACTACACATTGAACTAAAATCTTATCTTTTACAAATATACAAGTTTTCCAATGGGTATTAGGCTCACACCTATAGCATTCTAGGTGAGACTTATAGTACTAACAAGTCAGACATCCATAAAACAGGATCTGAAATAGTGTATCAAATATACTAGGTTGTGTAAAATCCATGGGGAGGTTTGGGACATTAAACTGTTTGGAAAAAACTCCTATATGGGTATGATTGGTAACCATGGAACCAGAGTCCAAGAAGTCCCTACCAGTGATGAGAGATGATCTTATTTGAGAGGGAGCAATGATATTGTTGAGGGAGATGGCATATAAGGGTGAAGTAATTGAATCGTTAGGACCCTGCAAGTAGTCAATAGGAGAACCTAGATGGAGGTTATCACTAAGACCAGTGAAACAAGTGGTGGACTCACAAAATTCTTCATCCTCTCGGAAGAATGTAGGAAATATTTCATGGTTTATTTTGGGATTGGGGGAATAAAAATGCATGGATGCCCCCAAGGATGAATGAATATGCCCAATATCTAAGTCGAAGTGGTGAGGAGGTGGTTCTAGAGCCATGGGATCGCCTTTGATAGGAGTGGATATTGCACAACTAGTGGTAGTGGAGACATAGTGCATGGACTTTATGTGAGCAACTTGAAGTGAGATTCTATTATGATAATCCTATGGGGGGAATCAATGATCGGGGATATTTTCATCGAAGTGACTTATAAAGAATTGTATTAAATGAGAATAAATTAAAGTGCACAATTAAAGAAGGAAAAGCATCAAATATGAACACAAAAACTTGATAACGGAGTTCGTCCCTGGTGGACTACGTCTCCGAGTCCTACTCTCAAATGGGTAGGCTTTTTTATTAACTCAACAAAATAATTTGGAAAAATACATAAGTATACCTCATTCTAGAATTAAGCTATAGAATCTTTGCTTAGATCAGAAAATAGACAGCATCATTGAATTCGTGGCATCGAATTACCCAAAAATGATTGTCTCCACGGCTCAATTCGACTTTGGCACTCCCAGACCCTTGAGAAATCTTGTCTCGATTTTTGTTCCTACCCCTGCATTTAATTCTTCGTACTGGTGTCTCGGTTATCATGCCCAACCATACTATCACTGCCCTCCCTCCTCCCATCCATAGGTAGACTCGACTTTTAACAAAAAATGGGGCGGACTAAACAAGGAAGTCTGTTAACCCAACAGTGGTGGAGCTATAGTTAAGGCGTATGCATAGGGGGAGGTCTCGAGGTCGAGCTCGCGGGCCTCCCCTTTTGGGTTGTTTCTATAACACACACACACACACACACATATATATATATATATGAGTGGTATTTTCTCCAACTTTGGAGGTGTTTTAGATTTGTCCTTTTGGCCACCAGATCTGGAGGGGCTCCTCCAGATATGGCAGACCCGCCTTTTTTATTTTTTAAATTCAGTTCTCGTGCCCTCATTGGGAATTTTCCCACTACCACGTGGAATCCCATGAATGGGCCATGTGGCATCCAACCATTGATCCATTCCAACCACCTACCGCATCACCGTACAGTCTGTCACGTGGTTGTACAGACTACCACGTGGTGTTTTTTCATTGGTCCATAGATTGACTCAAAAAAGACAAAAATGAGTGACACGTGGCAGCCTCTGGTGTTGCCACATAAAAATGACACATGTCATATCCTATGTGTTCCATGTACACTATACATATTCTAGCATCATTTGTACTGATGCTGACATTAGCAGTATGGATGTTGACTCATCCCCTACTGACTGGGCTAGGTTGACCAAACTTTGACCACGAATATATTTTGATCCATAACTTCATTTGACAAACCATTTGCATCATTGGAAATCTAGGAATGTTCTCTTCGTGATGATTCCATCTTCACTAAGTTTTGAGGAATTTGAATTTTTTCCCTTTCTCTATCTGTTGAGGCCATTCTAAGCTTCCTAAGTTGCTTCTACGAATTCTGAGTTGTCCTTAGTCTTCTCTGGATCCTTTTTGGATCAATCAAAGTAGGAGAGTTAATCAATGGTGATGATGTGTCCCTCATGTGGGAATATCATGACTCAAATGAATGAAGACAACACAACATTCATGGCAAATATGGAATCATGGCCAGGGAGAATATTGTAATCCACTGGACTAGTCATGATCGCAACACTGATCAAAATCATCTTACCACCAAGCTCAATGGGGAGATTAGGTAAGATCCCTAAGAGGGGACAAAATACCATCAAAGGATCTAAACTCAGTCATTGATGGAAAAAGAGTAGGAGAACCTAGTTGTTTCCAATCTAAGGAGGCACTATCATCTATAATACATTGATAACCCATAAAATATTTAACGATGACCTATATTTGAAATAGGGTAGAATATGGTATTCATTCTCAGATGAGTTTATCCCAATTAAAGGTGATGGCCCATGATGGGTTTGGGTGTACAATTTAATTTTCCTTACAAGGGTAAGGTCTAGTGGAAATTGTGGCAATAAATGTGGAAGAGGTGTCCCCAATTCTACATGATTGGGTCTCAATTGTGAGGTATATTGGATGGGTGATGGGGTTACCCATTTGAGGGGTAACAACTGATGTCAAGGTGCATGCAATCTCACTTGATGGACTAATGGGTTCATGTTGGGTGAGGGGGAACTTATAGGTAGTCAAATGTGTACCACTAAGTTTATTTGTGTTGTGTGCACTCTAAACAAACTTCTTGAACTAGCTCTGGAGTGAGGTCAGGGAACTGATGGGTTGGGTGTCCATAGTGCTCACAAAAGAGGCAAGGGTGATTAGTCCATGTACGAGTGGTACATTTATGCTTGGTTTGATTGTACCTCTAGTGGGAACTATGAGTGCCCACATTATTACAAGCATTGCCCCAATGACAAGGGCGTGTATAGTGTGTAGTCCTCTTCTTAGTTCGTGTGAGTGGTGCACAACCAATATGACTTGGAGAGGAGGCCCAATTTTTTCCAAACTCGGAAGAAGAGGATGGGGTTATATATGGTAGGTTTTGTGGTCCTGCCATGGTGTGTGATGGTCCAGGGTCAATTCTTGAGGAGAAATGACTATTGGATGAGGTTTTGTGCCTATGTATGCCCAACAATGTGGAACCAAGCAAGAAAAAATCAATAACAATTGCACTCACCAGTGAGTATGGAGGTGGTACCAAGGATGTAAATAAATAAATAACAAGTGACTTTTGTCAAAAATGAATATGGCCTACTTTAACCCAAAACTAACAGCTACATATGTTTAATAAATAATTGAACATAACACACATGTATATGGAAATTGTAAAGTAAAATGGTGGTTAGGTAGGTTGGAGTATTATCCACATGCGAGATGATAACCAAAAATTAATGTGTCCTATAGACATGTCATGCTTCCACTCAAATATCACTATGCCTTCTAAGAGAGATCGATGGTGGGGTCTCAAGCCACTAACCGAGAACTAGTGAAGGTATGAAAAATTAGTTGTAATGAGTGGTAAAGGGGGAATATCCTGAAAGAACTAGTGATATTTCCCTATAGCCACACAAAATTTGATTTAGGTGCAGTTGTGATCCGGATTATTTTTGGCACGAAATGAGAGAAGAGATATAATAAATAAATGTATAGATTTATATCAGATATTCAATAATATATCATAGATATAATCATAAACACAGAGATATAGTAATACATAATTTATATTAATGAGCGAAATGTACAAAACTGTAGAAATGCAGAGTGAAAGACTCGCTAAAATTGTGGCATCTTATATCTAAGAAGAGATGTGATGGATAATCACATTCGCAAGAAGATAATCATTAAAATGAGGCTACAAATCCATTTTTAACATAAATAAAATCCAAAACCATGACCCTGGAAGATTAAAAGCCAATAGTTTTGTGGACACCGTTTTGGGTAGTTTGGTGTATCAACTTCCTGAGGGCATAACTTTGGCATACGATCTTTGTTTGGGGTGCACAATAGCTCGTTGGAAAGGTATCGATGAGGTGATTAATTTTAGGGAATCAATAAAATACTTTGGATATCATT
The DNA here is from genome assembly GCA_010110895.2 of Picea sitchensis. Taxonomy (NCBI): domain Eukaryota; kingdom Viridiplantae; phylum Streptophyta; class Pinopsida; order Pinales; family Pinaceae; genus Picea; species Picea sitchensis. Next base: position 92,450 of record SNQJ01S0051091.1, read on the forward strand.
GAGGTTCCCTATTGTGAAAAAATGTCATTTAGGCCCTCAAAATGGCCCCAGAAGTTTAAGACCCGAAAAGCTGCTAAAAATAGTAAATTGCCAGAAAATTGTTTTGAGCTAGTTGGAATAGGTGGGTGGCCACTGATATCCACTTGGATCAATCCTCCCTCCTTAGGAATAAATTTTCTCCATTGCGTTGAGTTCCCGGGGGAGAGGGGCAAGTGTTTCCTGAATCTAAACCTTAGTGAGTTGCTTGCCTTGTTGGAGAAGTTGCACTGCTTGGTTTATGGGAGGTTGTCGAGAACCTAATGAGATGACTTTGTCCAAAAGGAATATTTTCACTTTTCTTCAATATTGTCAACATTCTTCTGCTTGATAGAAGGTGCATGGACTGAGGCTGTAGTGGTTGCAGTGTCCTTCTATTCACCTTTTGAACAGATTGTGAAGAAGCTGAATTTTTTAGTATGATATACAACCTTGTGGCATTGTTTAGGTGGGATAGTAGTTGGAACTACCTCTGGTATCCTGTAGAGATGACCCCCCCAGAGTAAAAATGACACTACTAGGTCGAGACTCATAAATAACATGGTGCTTCTATATATATGTCTAGTACAAAAGAACATCACAGACATCCAGCAGGAAAACATCAGATAATACCTCATGTTTGAAGGGTTGGATGTTGTACGACAATTGTAACTGTTGGCTGACACAAAGATATTTTCCATGGCGAAGCCGCCCGATGTTGTATGGTTGCGGGTGTGGTGTTATCGAAAATCCGAACTGCTTGATGACCTCTACTTAGATGAGGTTCTTCTGGATTCCGCTATCAACAATAAATTGCAACAAGGGCCCCTTCACCCACATCTGTGAATGAAAAAGGCTCTCCCCCTCTTATGGATCTTCTGGTTCTTTTGGTTGAATTGTTTTGGTCATGACAGTAGCAGTGGGGTCTGCATCGATGATCTCTCTTCTTTCATTATTTTTTGAATCAAATTCTGAATCATGGTTCGAATCCTTTTCTTTGATCTTAGCCACAAATGAATGTTTTGAGAGAAATTCATTAGTGTTGTGTTAGGGGATTTTGTGTAAATCGCACCACTTTCCAGTGTCCTTCTTTGTCTTTTTTTAACCCTTATTTTCTTGTGTCTTGGACAGGTTTTCAGGAGGTTGTTTGTTAGGGTCATATTTATCATACTTTGGTTTTTTCGTATTTGTAGACCGAACTCCCATTTGTTCTGGTGCCTAAATTTATACTCAATTTTGAAAGCATATCAATAGGCAGCTCCCAGTGATGAGATGTCCATAAAATCCATTTCGGTTTGGATGTACCTATGAACATCCCTGTGGTATTTCAGAACCAGATGTCGCTCTGAGTCTTTGACACCTAACTTGGTGTTCAAGGTATGGAAATTATTTGTGAACTCTGAAACGGTTTGGCCCCTCTCTTGCCATAGTGTGGTCCATCTCATATTTTGGTTGGCATCGTTACCAACATGGTAATATTGTTCCTTGACCACATCCACACAAAAATCCCAAGTGGTCTCGACCCCATATATTTCACACTCCTATGTGGAAATTTTCTCCTAGTAAGTTTCCCACCAATTTTTGACATGGGTGAGAGCCTTAAGGAGTAAGAAGGTGATATTTTCCCTGTCGAAAAAATTGTGAATAGATAAATAACCTTCTAGCAAATTTTAAAAAAAATCTAGGGCATCTGCATCTATCTGACCTTCAAATACGGGAATATAAAAATTAACTCATACCTTGAAAGGAGAGGTGCTTCCAAATTGGCCTCTTTATGAATATGTTCATGTTATTATCAGTAGTAGTTGAAGGATGTGGGAAAAATTCTCCATCATTTCATCCCTTTGTCACGTGAGAGATTTCTCAAGCAACAGATTAATAAAATATTTTTATCTGTTGTTTTTATTTTCTTCCACCATGGAGGGTTTCTTGGGCGAGTGAGAGTGATTTTCATCAAGAGAGAAAATATTGAGACCCAACTTTCTATACTCGGACCTTGTTGGGGACATGCACTGAAAAAACAATCAAGAGAAGCCTCCTCTGATACCACTGATCTGGATTGGCATGAAATGATAGAGGAGATATAATAAATAAATGTACAAAGATATACCAGATATTCAATAATATAATGAAGACATATCATAGATATAACCATAAACACAAACATATAGTAATACACAATTTCTATTAATGAGCGAAATGTACAAAACTGTAGAAATACAGAGTGAAAGACTCGCTAGAATGGTGGCATATTATCTCTGAGAAGATATGTAACGACTACTCACATTCGCAAGGATATGATTATTAAAACGAGGCTCCAAACTCCTTTTTAACATAAATAAAATCCAAAACCCTAACCCCGAAGATGAAAATCCAACAGTTTCGTGGACCCCATTTTGGGTAGTTTGGTGTATCAACCTCCCGGGGGCGTATCTTGGGCATTCGAACTCTGTTTGGGGTGCATGATAGATCGTTGCAAAGGTATCAACAAGGAGATTCATTTTAGGGGCTCAATCAGAGCCTTTTCCTATCATATATGTTCCTAATCACGAAAAGTGCCATTTATTCCCTCAAAATGGCCCCAGAAGTTTAGGACCCAAAAAGCTGCTAAAAATAGTAAATTGCCAAAAAACTGTTTTGAGCCAATTGGAATAGGTCAGTGGCCACCGATATCCACCTGGATCAACTTGCATCCCACAACCTCCACCTATGTAGAAAATCCTAGTTTTTGGCCTCTAAGTTACCTCGCTCAAGTGTAGTAGGGGACTCCCGGCCTAATAAATCAGTCACGGGCCAGGTAACCTCACACGAGATAGGTGGCTCAAGAAGGCACACGTTGAACAATCGAACCTCGACACTCTCCCCTTAATAGGTATCTCCCTTCCTTATGGCATAAGAAAACTTGAATTGGAGGATTTTAAGTTCCCTAAACATCCAACCACTAAGTTTTCAAAGAAATGAAAAAGCAATAACGAGAGGTTTTTCAAATACCTACCCACAAAATAAAAAATTTGACTAAAATATTATTTTTTGACATCCTATGGAGGATTTTAGTGAGTTCCTAAGGTTTTGTTTTAAAAATATTTTGATAATGGGGTCATGGACCAACCTGATTGTTTAAGGGTGTGAAATAGGGTCTATTGAGAACATGCAAGTCTCTTTTGATTCTCTTATATAGCTTATGGGCATAGGGAGAAGATCATACTAAGACACAGATGAAATTGTGAACACCTGCGAATGTGTGGAAGTGTTGTGTGCAAGAAGTGAAAGTGAACAAAAAATAGTGGTTATGTTTGCAACATGTGGACATCGTGGGGTCCTTTACTATTTATTACAACCACAAAATTTGTACAATCCTTGAGAAATTGGAATATTGATACCTAGTTTGTAAAAGATGTGGACATGTGGGGTCCTTAAATTTTATTTAAACTTCCTAAGTGTTTGCTTGTGAAATGAAACTATCCTAGGTTGCATTATGATGTGGACATTTTGGGTCCTTACAATAGTTTATCTATGATCTTGTAAAGAAAAATATGAGGTGCCGAGATGGTTGTGGCCTCACCTAATGATTGATGTGATTTGCAAATAAAACAAGCATGGAAACTAAAATACAAGATGTGCACATGTATGGGGTGCTTACTTCATATTTTGATTTATGTCCTATGTTTTTTAGATGCAAAGGAGATGAAAAAATGACTTATGCAACCCATTATGAGTCACCAAGATCACTCGAGGGAGTATGAGGTGAAGAGAATAATAGGATGTGAGTAAGAGGTTTCCTAGTCCCATAAATGAAATGATTGTAAAACAAATATAACTAAGAATTATAATGGTTCGACTAGCCATCCATGTAGGAAAGATAAAAAGATGTATGATTTTTTTACATTACCTAGTAAGATTAGATAATTAACTATGTAAGAAAGGATTGAATGTGAGATTTGTCATCTTTACAAAGTGCATGAAAATAAAACTTATCAACTCCCTTTTGGGAAAAAATGAAAAAACCCAAAAACAAAAGTGAAAATTTGGGATCAACACGGGTTTGGGCCCACAAGCCATGCTATTAGCGTGACTTTCCTTCACAAAAGTCACAATACTCATTAACATAATTTTTTTCACTAGAAAGTCACACTAATCGCGCAGTACCATGCATCCATTTGTTCGAGAATCGTGTCGAGTCTGTGAAAAACAATGTCAAAATAAATTTTATGGTTTTTGGAGTGATGACGGCCTAAACACTTAGGATGATTGCTCATGGAGGGTGCTTTGGTGACCTATAAAACAAAAAAAGAATAAATAAGGACTCTTGCAACCTACAACATGAGAATTTGAAGTTAAAAAACTAGTGGAATCGTCATTTTGTTTTGGGGTAAATTGATCAAAGGGGTGAGCAATTCACAACCAATTAAGTGTTAGTATAGCCTAGTAACACCACAAGACACTGAATAAAGAGCTTAGAAAATTAAAATAAATGGAAAATATGGCATATTACTCTAAATCAAGTGTGTAAATGAAAACACAAGGAATTGTTACCAATATGTGAGATCTTCGATTAAGAACTCCGCACAGGAAATGAAAGTACAAATGGTATCTCTTCTTCCTCCTTGGGAGGGATCTTTTCCTTCCCAACAATAAATTCTCTTCTTATATCTAGCACAAGTGATGATATAAAATAGTGAATTGAGTTCTTGAGTGGCAAGATGCTCAATTCTTGTAACAACTTGATCTATGGATTGATTAATGGAATTGGAGATAAGCAATGGTTGTGTTGGTTCAGAATTCTGCAGCATAACTCTACACCATGATTATATCTCTTGTCCTTCTGAATTCATAACCCTATATTTGTTAAATATCCTCTTCTCAAATTTTAATATAACTTGTTTTATGTGTGAATGGGGATCATCTAAGTGGTGGAGTAGTCCCTAGGTTAGGTTAAATTGAATTTGCAGGGTCGACTATGTGACCGGTGGGACATGATTGCATGTTGGTGCCATGAATGCACCCGCTCCATTCAAAAACTTGCGTCATTGCATAGATGGAACGAACATTGTTTTGGCCAACCACATCCATGCATTGTCAGCGCAAATCCTTTTATGTAAAGTCACGCTAATTGTGTTGATCACACGAATTATATTCTGGGAAATCACGTTGAGTCATTGTAGTTGTCTTTCTTGAATTTCTTGATTTTGTTGAGTGAGATTTATCAACACTTGTGAGTATGCATTTTTTATGCATTGAACTGATGAATTCTTTGGTGATCACTTGTATTGCTTGATGAAAATTCTTCAGGTGATAACATACATGACAATATTTTTGTGGTAGTTTATGTCTTCGACAAGATGTGCATTCTTATACATTGTAAAAATACCATCAAAGGAAAATAAGAAACAAACATGTTATTTGGAAAATTCTGGGTGCATTTTGGGATACTCAGAAGCATCATCTTAGGCAGGGATACAATATTTATCAGTTCCTTTTAGAATACACTTTTGGAGAAGATGGACACTATGTTGAAGAGATTTATAGCATTCCATCCACAAACAGATGGGAAGATAAAAGTAGTCAACAAGAATTTGGTACAACTTTTGAGGGGTTATAATCAAAAGCATATGAATATCTGGGATGAAAATTCAATCTACATTCAACACACTTATAATAGAGTAATATATAATTATATCGATAAGTCCCCTTTTGAAACTTGCTCTAGGTATTTTCCACCTTTTCCTTTGGATGTTTTCTATGGACAACAAAGAGGAGTGAGAAAAGACATTACATGAGAAGTGTTGAAAGTAGAGAAGTTGGTTGAAAAGATTAGGTAGATCCAATTGTAGGTAGAGGGGGAGGAAATTATAAATAAGTCACAAGAAAGGTACAAGGCCCTACATGATCAATATAAAACAGAGAAATCATTGAAAGTTGGAGACATAATTTGGTTACAGCTGAACATGGAAAGACTACAGGGTTGTGGTAATAAGATCAAGGCTCTACGGTATGGTTGTTTTGAAGTATTGGAGAAGGTGGGTGATGATCCAGATTTTATGAGAGGAAATAAATGAATACAAATTATTAAAAGGTACTTAACACAAAATAACATAGATACAATAAAACAGGTTTTCTATTCAATAAGGAAATAAGTTGAAACTGTAAAATGCAGTGGAAAGAAGCTTGTTGGAATGGTGACGGATTATCTCTGAGAAGAGATGTGATGGTTGCGCTCATTTACAAGAAGATGATTACAATGAGGATATGAAGGCATTTTTTACAATAAATAGGAATGCCAAAAACCATAGACATCCAAAAACCTAACCCTAGGATATGAAGCGCCAAAAGTCATGTGGGCCCTGTTTGGGTAAGTTAGTACATTAACTTCTCGGGGTCGTAACTTTTGCATACGGTCTTTGTTTTAGGCGTGTGATAGACCATTGGAAAGGTATCATCAAGGAGATTCATTTTGAGGCCTCAATCATGTTGTAGGATATCATTGAGAACCTATATCTCAAAAAACCTTCATTTGGGCCCTCAAAATGGCCCCGAAAGTTAAAAACTGCTAAAAATAGTAAATTGCCAAAATTGCCAGAAAACTGTTTTGAGCCAGTTGGAGAAGGTGGGTGGCCATCGATATCCACTTGGATAAATACTCCCTCCTTAGGAATCAATGGTCTCCATTGCGTTGAGGTCCCCCATCAGATGAGGAAATTTTTGTTGAATTTGGCCCCGGGTGAGCCAATTGCCTTGGTACAGGAGTTGTCCTGCTTTGATGACTCGATAAAGATGGATCCTTTGTTGTCAAGTGCCATTGATATGTGTGTACACAATATAATCATTGGATGGTTGTTTTATACAGTTAGGGTTGAGCTCTGTTGGTGCCAGCTATTCTGTTACTTCAGAGGTGTCCAATAATGGTGGGATATAAGGGCGAAGGAGATCCACGTTGAACACTGGGTGTAGACCAAGGAAAGGAGGAACGTTGAGATGAAAAGAATTATCCCCCACGGACTTGGTGATGGTGTATGGCCCATAACGGAGTGGGCGAAGCTTCCTATGGGGTCCTGTAAGGCGTTCTTTCTGCAAGTGCAACCAAACTTTTTCGCCCACCTGAAACTTATGTGGCACCCGATGTTGATCATGGTGTTGTTTGTACTTGTCATTGGACTTATGTAGGATATCCTGAACCTGTTGGTGGATGTGTTGGATCCGCTCAATGAACCAGGTGGCTTTTTCTGCTTCAGTTGGAGCAGGAGATGATTTGGTCGAGGTGACCGCAAGGGGAAGTGCAACATCTATGGGACCCAATGGTTGGAATCCCAACCCCACCTGAAAGGGGTTGTGGATGGTTGAGATATGCAGGGCTCATTGTAGCTATGTTGTACATAGGGAAGGCTCTCATCCCATGTGAGAGGGTGTTGTGAATTATACATGTGAAGGATATGCACAATCATTTAATTCACGACCTCGGTTTGGCCATCTGTTTGGGGGTGGAAGGTCATGGATTTGGTGAGCTCAGTGTCCAGCAGTGACCAGAGGCTTGAACAGAATGTGATGAGAAATCGAATGTCCTGATCTGAGACAATGGTTTGTGGGATTCCAATATGTACCCAGACTCATTCAAAGAAGATCTTGGCAATGGCCTCTACTATGATGTTCTTCTGGTAGGGAACCAAAATTGCCATCTTAGAAAAGCGATCAACAACCACAAGAACACAACCATTTCCCCGCTTGGTGGACAGGAGGCCTAACATGTAGTCCATTCAGATGGATTCCCATGGTATTTCAGGAGTAGGAAAAGGGGTGTATAGGCCCTGTTTCTTAGTGGTCGGTTTGGCAATCACGCAGGTAGTGCAGAACCTGATATACTTGTTGACCTCCTGTTGAAGTTTCGGCCAACAGAAATGTTTTTGTAGCATCGCCACTGTCTTTTTGACACCAGAGTGTCCTTCCACCTGACCGTAGTGGGCCTCCTAGATCAGCTTCGCTCGCTCACTTTATGGAACATAGATATGGCCCAAACGACACAACAACCCATCCCGAAGATGGAAATTATCGACAACTGCATTTGCCCCCAACATTTGGTAGGTGGTGGTGAAGTTTGAGGCTATGTCATAGAGTTGGGGCCATCCAAAGGTCGCATGGCCACAAGAGTCTAGCACCGTGGTGAGTGCTGCGACTGGCGGTCTATTGAGGCAATCAACGACGTGATTGGTGCTTCCTATTTTATACTTGATGTTGAGGTGAAATTGCTGCAAATATGTGGACCATTTTTTATGGTGGTCATTCTGTAATTTTCCTTGTGTCTGTTGGGTCGCCAAAATACGACACTTTATCATCTTTTATAAAAACATATGGGTTTACATTTCCATTTTCCAAATTATTTATTTTGAGTATTTTTAAGAGAATTTGTGACTAAATATTAGAAAAATAACATATTTTCATTATATGTCAAAGTTGGATGAGTTTTGTGATGACTACATGCATATTCGAAGATTTTCACAAATTCAAAAATCACCACCTAGCTTCAAATTCGAATTTTATCTTCTTTGAAGATGTGGAGATAATCATTCAAGCTCACTTCAAGGAGAAGATCATGGAGATGGAATATCTTATCCAAGATATTTGTGGAGGATTTGAAGGGATAGGTTGAGAGAAAAGTGGATATGTAATTATGAGTCTCTTATCTTCATTTATGTATAAATAAGAGGGTTCTCTCCTCATTTCAAAAGGAGGCCTCTCTCTAGAAATAGAGGACAGAAGATTGGAACTTTGATTCATAGAGATTTGATTCTAAGATAGTGATTTTCATTGTTTTGTTATGAGTTGATAGATTAGATTGTTTATGAGAGCTCACATATGTTTTTCATCTATCTTTACTTGTTATTTGTTGTGTTTTTGTTATAGATACTTTTCAATAATTTCATGCTTATTTCAATCAGATTTCATTTATGCACTTTCATGTTTTCATAGATTAAATTTGCATTTGATGCCTTTGAATTTAGATTTAGTTGCTTTCATAGTTATATTAAGTTGAATTTGATTTCGTAGATTCACTTTGAGTCTCCTGCATAATATAGGAAAGAGAACTAGGGTAGATAGTTTAACTGTTTCATTTCAAGTTAAGTGTGTTTCCTTTTGAATGTTAGATGAGGCTAGAGTTAATTTTTACATGCTTTCATAGATTAGTTGCTTAATTTAGATTAGTTACTCATTCAACAACAATAGTTTAATGGTTTCTTTCAAGCATTAGCATAGGCCAATATACTCTTGCCCTGCATTTCCCATGCTTACACCTTGTAAGTTTACCTCCCGGATTGATAATTTATTGTCGCATTTATAAGCATTAATTTTACTCGACAATTTGGGCGTCGTTGTCGGGGAGGTGTTAAAAGAGTTAGAGTTAGATTTTATTTTTCAGTTGTGTGCAATTGATTTTGTTTCATGAAAGTGTAAAGTTTAGTGCAAAGTTTGGATTGTGAATTAGTTTATGCTTTCATACTAGTTTTCTTTTGATTTTGTTCATCTTTGGTTTTGTACTCATTTTGGACTTGTTTTGCACTTGTTTCATACTAGTTTTTCATTTTTGTTTTAACATTTGGTTTGATTTTCATTAAAATGATTTTTCAATGATCTAACTATGTGAACAGATAACCTAGTGACAGCAGGGTCTCAGTAATGCGAGTTCAAGTTTGGCGTCTTTTATTTTTACAAATAGTTTTAATTTCTTAGTTTTAAATCTTTGATGATTAATCAATCTCGTTTTTTGATATGGTTTAACAATAAGTTTAAGCTTGGAACAACTCACTCAGATCCTAGAAAAAGTTGGGATCTCCTCTTCTCTAGAAGAGGAGATCTTGACAGCAGCTGAAAGTTTAATTACTCCCCCAGAGGCAAACAAAGAAACAACATACAAGGAACCCTGCACATCTGATGACGAACAATTATGTGAGCAGGAGATCGAGGAGGATAACAAGGAATTGCGAACGATTTGAGGAGTGAAAGCTATGCCTACGAAAGAATTATTGACCGATGGTTTCAAGCAGGTACCAGGTTAGATCCATTTAATTTTTCTTTTTATTTTGTTAATTTACAGTTTCAACACTTAATTTTGCACGTTTATATTTATTTTCGATTGCCATTCGTGAAATTCACAGTGAACATATTCTTATTACTGTTGTTCTTATGGATACACTGGAAGTTTGATTACACGTAACTACTTTCTAAATTCCAATTAGAGTAGAGTAGAGTAGGTAGGTTAGTTTTCAATAAGTATGCTCTCCTCCGCGCTTTGTGCGATTTTGAGGATCAGAAAGTAGGATTTCTCTAATGTTTTCAAGAAGACTAATGATCTAAAAATGCTTCAATTTTTGCGTTTAAATCTCCATTTGCTAAAAAAACAAATTTATTTAATTGTTTAAAATTATTTTAAATCTAGGAATAATACAAATTAAAACAACAACAAAACAAAATTGTTTACAAAAATAAAAATAATAAATGATGTTGATTTTCGACAAAGCCCGACAGTCAGCCTTCCATTGTTTCAATGCTTAGATCCATTGTTGCTAAATGGCGTATATTAGCTTTTATGTCGATTTGTGATCCCTCTCTTTGAACCTGTTTCCAGCGATCCCATCCATCCTTCAACCTACTAATATTCATTTCACATATAAGCATGAAAAAGGAGCTAGCTCTTTCTATCTAGTTGTTCCCTACCTGTGAAGTAACATCGGGCTTGGTAACAATAAGGAGTCAATCTTTCTTAGTCCGTACCGTCTAGGAAGAGCTATTAAAAGAAGAAAGATATACAAAAAAAAGGTAACAGTAAGGGTTAAGGGGCAGCTCGCGACTTGTTGCAGACTCATACAAGAACATAAACGACAACAAGGATGGTGAACCTTTAGTCCCGTTACAGATCTTTCACCAACTATTGAAAACGATATGATTATTCCACGAGTTCACTATTATTCCTCTGGATCGATGCTTTCCATCAACTTTGGTAAAAGAAACACATCGACTACTAGGCATTATCAAGAGCCCTATGCATCTAATGATTGGATTTATGGTAGTTGTTGTAGTGGAAAAGGCTCCCTCTTCTCATAGTAGTATTCCTCTTGCAGAGGTTCAAGCACCAATTCATTCAAAGGAATCCTATTTTTTGTTTGATAATCTTGAATTTTTCCATGTATTCTAGCATCGACATGAACTCGCACCAATAGAAATAAATATCCATTTGCAATCCTAGCAGATGAAACCACTAAAACTGAGTCAGGTAGAAGCAAAGTAAGTACGAGGGTAATGCAGAGATAGAACACCAGCTTTCTACGATCCATGGTCGCTGCAACACTTCACAGCCTAGGGTTTCAAGGTTGATCTATCCTTCTTAGAAGGGGGTACTCGCACCCTGGTTTTCGATGGAATTCTCGTATGCTGGGATCTCCCCTCCTTACCAAGTCTCTTCGAAGGAAACGATAATGAAACAGGCACTGTCAGCAGAGCCCTTAGCTTTGGATGTAGAGATCTCACACCGAGCTATTCAAACAAATTGGAACGGATCCGATAGTGTTGATCCTAGAATATCTCTCTCAGACATCAAATGGATTTTTTTTTATTAAGATTCATCAGAAGTTTCTACAATATATAGCTAAATCCATCGATTAGAAACTAAATCTGCATATCTAATACTCACAGATCTGGACGGGATGAAGGCACATGATTCAATGGCCTTGCTGGAATGAATGCGTAGGTAAGTGCATGTAGGGATATATGAGATAAGAAAATCCCATCATACCCCCTCAAAT
>SNQJ01S0051091.1:104260-115562 GCA_010110895.2 Picea sitchensis
TAGAGTAGGAAGTAGGTGTATCTTGTTTGTCTGCAGAACTCAGCGAGGAGCAAAGGATTGGAGCGCAACTCGGAGCATGCAGGGACAAACGTCGATAAAGAGGTACTTATGTTATCCTTCCTTCTCATGTATTAGTTTAGATATATTTGAAAGGAAGTCAGTGTCCACGTTAATCATTTTTCTGTCTAGGGTTAAGGTCAAGCTCTTAGAGGCGATCTACATGTCCGCAGGGAGATTTTCCTACAACATAACTCCTCTTAGGTTTCACTCTGAGATACACATGATCTCCCACCTTGAACCATTTATGTGTTATCTTGTTGTCCACATAGCTTTTCTACCTATCCTAGGATGCTTTCAAATTATTCCTTATCTTGATTATTTCCTTCTCTATTTCCTTCAGTAGTTCTGATCCAAGTGTGATTTTTTCCACTGTATTGTCCCAAATAATTGGAACTATGTACTTCCTGCCATACATAACCTCAAATGGGCTCATCTTCAACGATTCCTGATCACCATTGTTATAGGAAAACTCCACCAGAGGTAGATATTATTCTCATTGCTTGGGTTGATGCATAACATGCATCCTCAACATGTCTTCTATAACTTTGTTTACTCTCTTGGTCTGGCCATATGTTTGAGGATATTAGGTTGTGTTAAACACCAACCGCATTCCCAATATTTCAAACAAACTTTTCCAAAAGTTTGAAGTGAACTTGGCATCTCTATTTGAGACTATGGTCTTGGGTAAATCATGCATTCTGAAAAATTCCTTCATGAAAATATTAGCAACATCTATAGCTTTGAAAGTAGGTTTGATAGGAACAAAGTGAGATTCTTTGATCAAATTATCCACTACTACCATGATTACATCATATTGTCTAACTTTTCTAGGAAAACCAATAATAAAATCCATGGAGATCATCTCCCATTTCCATTTTGAAATTGGAAAAGGTTGTAATGGTCCCACAGGGTGCTTATGTTCAACCTTTACCTACTAGCACTATAAAAACTTGGCAATGTATTCAGCAATGTCTTGCTTAATTTTTGTCCAGTAATACAATTGCCTTATTGTTGTTACCATTTTCTGATAACCAAGGTGACCCACATAAGGTCTCCTATGGAATTCATCCATGATCAAATGTTTCATCTTAGTTGAGTCTCATACATACATCATGTTGTTATACAACAATATTCCATAAGTTGCAAGTTGATAACCTTCATACTTTTTCTCTCTGGGTTCTTGCTGCAATCCCTCTCTTTCCTGATTGAAAAACTCATCTTCTTGCAAGAGGATTCTAATCCTTTGTTGGATGTCAGACTCTCCTACACTTATTGATTTGGGATCTTTTATTCTATGACTATAACATGAATTGCATTAAAGAGCTTGAACAAAGCATATGTGCAACATACATGAATAAAGCATATACATGGAGAAATAACAAGAAGAAAAAATTGCACCAGACTTGATAATGGAGTTTGTCACAAATATGGACTACATCTTTGGTCCCAATTCTCAATGGAGAGGCCTTTATATTATCTCAACGGAATTGCTAAAAATACATGCCAATACCTCAATTCTGGTGATGCCCCAAAAATGTGATGCTCAGATCCAAATTATGACTACACTTGTGGACTCGTTTCGAGAAATCGTGCAAAACTGACTATAATTTCGTAAAATCCCATCACTGTCACTTCCAGACCCTTCCTAGGCTCCGTATCGCTAAGTTCATGCCACAACAATCGGACTTCCTGCAATTAATGCAAGCTCTGTATTGAAAAACACACCCAAAACTTTGGCACATGGATCCTCTCTCGTCAAATGAATAAATTGTGGCTTAAATAATTTTTTGTGGGTGTATTTGTCAACGCACCAACCATAGATGATTTTAGGGGCCAAATTTCGCCAATGGGATAATTTTCCATGGTTTTCCCAAAAAACGATTCGCTAATTTCCATTTTTTCTAAAAACGATTCGTCCAAATTCCATAGCATAAAATTATTTTACATTAAAAATTGCCAAAAGTTTATAGAAACTATATAATATCGCTAGAAATTTGAATATTTGTACAAAACCATCACCAAACATTTTACATTTTGCATATTAAGCACTAGTAAGAATAACCCATGTTTCTACATTTTAATATAAATTTCCATCCTTAAAATTACCTTTGCTATGTTAAGTTTGGGGGAGGTCTAGGGGTCAAACCCACAGGCCTCCTCGTTGGGCATATGGTTACATATATATTTTAAATATAGTTTCAAAACTATACCGGTGGTTCAACTATCCCATTAATTAACCTCATTTTACTATTTAATCCCACCATAAACCAAGCTTAGCCTGGGTAATCCGAGGTTTAGTTTTAAACCATATTTTGGTTGTTGGCATGCACGTACAGGGCCACTTGGCTTGTCGATGGGTGCCATGTGGTTCCATTTGGTTGGGTCATGTGGCAGCCCTTCATTGGTTGGTCAACAAACAATCAGTTGCACAGTCATTTTACGGTGCATGTGTCATCCATCCAGTCAGCGACCCTGTCAGCAATATGTTATCTCCCATGTCAGCGATCCATTCGGTGCCACATCAACACCATACTACCATGTGGCATCCATACGGATACCACGTGGCACATTTTTACTAGTCCATTTGGACCCCTGAAAATGCCAAAAATGCATGACACATGGCATCCTCTCGTGCTACCACATCATCATGTTGACATCAACAATACATGTGTCTCTATGCAGTATTGCCAACTCAACATGTTGATGTGATGTTGATGTCAGTAGTATGGACTGACCTGCTTGACTTTTTCTCAGTTTGAATGAAACTTTGATCGGTTGTAACTTCTTCATAAGGACCTAGTTTGAGGTTTTGTTTGTGTTGTTGGAAATATCTCAAATATCTCTTCGACTTGGTGTCATTTTTACTGAGATTTCAGGATTTTGAATTTTTAGCCTTTTGGATCCTCCTGGATCATTCCTCCCCACAGAAAAGATTTTGGACCACCAAAATACTTATCATTCAACAGATAGGTGATGGAATTACTCCCTCACTTTCCCCTTCTCGATCCATCATTCCTTTCTTGGATGTGTTCCTTTAAGGCCTACTCAAAGACATTCAACATCAAACCTGCATGAAGTCTGTGTCCTTCTGTCCAGGATGATATCCTCCTTTAACTCGTCTAAGTAATCAGGGGAAAAAACATCAATTGAATTTACTGAAAAACTCTCCCTTTGATCCATGATCATTGGAGGCTCATAAAGTTTCAGGTTATCTACATTCACCACTGAGTATATATGCATGTATGGTGGTAGATCTAGGAAGAAATCATTTGTGCCAATCTTTTCTAATATGGTGAAGGGTCCATATCGGATGGGATTGATTTTCTTTCCTTCACCCTTTAGCCTATATTTGTTAATGTGCAACCATACTTGATCACCTACTTGGAATTGATGATCTACCTAGTGTTTTTCATGCCTTTTCTTATACTAGGCTTGGCTCCTTTCCAATTGTTCCTGGACTGTCAAGTTTACCTGTTGAATCCTATGGATGAACTTGTGGGATTTGTCTTCATCTCTTTGTTTTCTTTAGTCAAAATATTTCCCAAATGTTAAGTCCAAGGAATTCTTAGGTATATACCCAAAACATGTCTCAAATGGTAAACTCTAGGTGGAAGAGTGCAATTCTCTATTGTAGGCATGTTAGACATAGTGCAGTTGTTCATCCCAAAAGTTAGGATGTTTGTTGCAATACCCTCGAAGAAAATGAACCATTCTTATGTTAATCACCTATGTATGTCCGTCGGTCTGTGGATGGAAAGTAGTGCTCCTCTTCAACTTGGTGTCCATGAGCTACCATAAATTTGTCCAAAATTCCCCTAAAATTTGAGAATCTCGATCAGAGATGATGGACGTGAGAAACATAAAATGAACCCATACATGTTGGAAGAACAAGTGAGAAGCTTTCTCAGTTGTGACCTTATTTTTACATGGCATCAAAATACAAATCTTTCTAAACCTATCCACTACCACATACAAGTAGTCATGACCCCTCCTAGACACTGGTAATCCCCCAACAAAATCCATTGAGATTATCTCCCAATGACAAGAAGGAACAGGGAGTGGTGTGTACATCCCCAATTTTCTATTAGTGGGATTAAAAATGCACAACACATACCCCTATACATTCATGGTTAAAATTACTTTCATCTTAGGCACAAACCTCTAAAAATGTACTACAATCCTCTCTACCCAGAAATTCCCAATTACAAAAGAAGTATGAGCTCCTCTAGTTACATGCATTTTTTCAATTGTAGGAATACAAAGTTTACCCAAATTGTAGAGTAGTTTGTCCTGCAAACCATGGATTATCCTCTCACATACATCTTTGAACACTTCATCAATACAATATTGTTCAACATAACTGACATGATCTAAGGAAGCATTCTTTAAAATAGTGGATGAAAGACTAGGAGGTCTAGAAAGCATATCTTCTCTCATGGTATTTGCATCGATATTGGTCTCAATATTGAATGGTTGTTGAAGGTCAGGTAGATCTAGAATTAGTGTGGTACTGATATTTTCTCTCAAAGTGTCGAAGGCCCTTTTCTATCTGGCTTCCCACTTAATGACCTATCTCATCTCAAGCATTTAATTTTTATGAAAAGGATCAAAAGAATCGAAAGTATTAGACTTATTAGGGTATTTTGTTGTTACAACCATAAGCACAAGATTCTTGCAAGCATTTATAACTCTCTTCATTTGGAATGCACTAATAAGTGACAAGTTAGCTTCAATGATATGATCTCTAACAATATATTGCACTCCATCTTTTGTGAGATGCTATTTGTTCTCTTTTTGGAAGAAGATAATTTGTTTTCATAAAGATAAGGACTCCCTACTACAATACCACAAATATCCAAGGGAACCAAATTCAAATCAACCTCATCTACCAAATCAGAGGCAATAACAAACCTCAATCTACACTGCCTGGTAACCTGAAGTTTTGCATTATCATACACCCAACCAAGAGGGTAACGTTTTTTATGAGGTATTGTGGTTAGTCCCAATTTCTTCACAATCTCTTCAGATATCAAGTTAACTTGTGAGCCCAAATCAAACAAAGTTTCCACTTTTGTGTGATTTGTCACTACTCTTATGTGGAATAATTCACTTCTTATTTTATCATTTTCAAGAGATGGAATTGTAGAACTTGAAATAGCATGAGAGGAAACTTTACCTGGTACTCCAACTAATGTGATTTTCATTTCATCACATGAGTCGGAACCCAAGTCTTGTTGCATTGTAGCAACAGTTTTTTGCTTCCTTTTGCCACCAAATTTCTTTGGTCTTAACTCTGGATGCAGCTCCCAATAGTGCTCATCATCATGCCCATCTTTCTTGCAATGAGTGCAAGAGGATTTTCCTTCCTATTTCTTTGTTGTAGTTGTCCTCTTATCCTTTCCTTTGCATTTTCCTTTGAAATGGTTTTCTGGATGCTTGGATGGTTTTTCTTCTTGTACATTCTTACCCATGCTTTCAAGATGAGTTTCTTGCACACACACTTCATCTATATTAGTGGGATTAAACAATAACAATGTGTGACGAATTTAACTGTGAAGTGCACCAATATATTTCATCAAAGTATCTGGAGAGTCTAAAAAAATATTCAATGCAATTACCTTCTTCCTAAACTCTTCTATGAAACTTTGAACATTCTAACCTTTACCCTGTCTCAAATTTTTCCATTCCATCATGGATTTTTGTACATGAACAAATGGGTAGAATGTTTTTCTTAATGTAGAAGTAAATTCATACCATGAAGAAAGGATTTTACCATTAAACTCGCTACCTTTATAAAGTTTACTCTCCCACCATACCAGAGTTGTGCCTTCCAGCCGAAGAGAAGCCAACTAGATCTTCACCTCTTCCTCTTCGATTTTTTGTACATGACAGTAAAACTCAATCTTTCTAATCCAATTGTTCAACTTATCTACATTAGCTTCTCCATTAAACACGGGCAAATTAAATTTGACATCTAATTTCAATCATTGCTTTTTAAAAGCATTTTTCTTATGATAATTAGAATTATGAGAATTGGAGGAAGAAGAAAAGCTTGAACTTGAAGACAGAGATGGAATCTCAAGAGGGTCTCCTCCAATTCTCTTTTTCACTGAAGAATTATCATCTGCTTTATATTCCTTCTTATTTTCCTTCTTTTCCTTCTTTTCCACTCTCTTTTCATAATCTGCAAACATTTTTTCTACCATATTTGACATTCGGTAGAAAGACTTGTGAAAATTATTATCATGCTATGTAATAAGTTCTTCATCCCTGATTTTCTTTCTTCGAGTTGCACATACAATCTCTGGGTTGAAAGTCTTAAGTTTTCCTTTGCCCTCTTTGAACTTGGCCCTAGTAAGAATTCACACTCACAATTCAAGTCAAAGAACACTACTTGTATACCAACATGATCCAGGATATTTTATTCGATGACTATAACATTAATTTCATTAAAGAGCATGAACAACGCATATGTGCAACATACATGAAGAAAGCATATACATGGAGAAATAACAAGAAGAAACAATTGCACCAGACTTGGTAACCGAGTTCATCCCAAAGATGGACTATGTCTCTGGGCCCACTTCTTAGTGGATAGGCCTTAATATTTATTATCTCAACGAAATTGGTAAAAATACATGGAGATACCTCAAAATTTTGTTTCTCGGATCCAAATTCTAACTGCACCAGTGGACTCATGTCAAGAAATCATGCAAAAATGACTATAATTTCATAAAATTCTATCATTGTCACTTCCAGGCCCTTCTTGGGCTCCCTACCTCAATTTGTTTGCCACAACAGTCATACTTCCTGTAATTAATGTAGGATATGCATTGAAAATCATGCCCAGAACTTTGGCGCCTGGATCTTCTCTCATTGGATGATTAAAATTTGGCTTAGTTACTTTTTTGTGGGTGGCCTTTTCAATGCATCAACTTTGGTGCATTGGCAGGTGGCTATGCTAATTTTGGGCGAGGTCATGGGGTCAAACCTACGGGCCTCCTTTTTGGGCATATGGTTACATATATATTTTAAACATAGTTTCAAAACTATACCAGTGGTTCAACTATCTCGTTAATTAACCTCATTTTACTATTTAATCCCACCATAAACCAAACTTAGTCCAGATAATCCAGGGTTTAGTTTTAAACTGAATTTTGGTTGTTGGTGCGCATGGATGGGTCCACTTGGCCTGTCGATGGGTTCCATCTGGCACCCTTTGATTGGGCCATCTGGAATCCCTTCATTGTCTAGTCAACGAATAGTCGATTGCACAATTATCATATGGTGCCTATGTCATTTGTCTAGTCAGTGACCCCGTCAACAATACGTCAGCTCCTGTGTTAGTGCCACATCAGTAGTTCAGTCAACACCACATCAGCACTATACTTCCACATGGAATCCATATGGATGCCACATGGCACATGTTTTCTGGTCCATTTGGACCCATGAAAACTCCAAAATTGCATGACACATGGAAGCCTCTCATGTTTCCATTTTAGCATGTTGATGTCAAAAATACATGAGTCACTTTGCAGTACTGCCAACTCAGCATGCTGACGTCAGTAGTACGGAATTCCCTAGTTGATTTTTTTCCATTTTAACTGAAACTTTGATCGGTTGTAACTTATTCATACAGACTTGGTTTGAGGTGTTGTTTACATCATTGGAAATCTCTCGACGAGCTCTTCGACTTGGTGTCAGTTTTGCTGATATTTGAGGATTTTGTTTTTTTATCCTTTTGGATCCTCCTAGATCACTTATTGTTTATAAGTGTATGGTATGCAAACTTTGATTGAGTGCATATGTCACTCTTTTTTCCTTTCCTTTTATGTGTTTGATCTCAAAATCAAACTCACTCAAACCTACTTCTAAGAAAGTAATGTCTCCACATTTTCAACGCATGCACAATTGTTGCAAGCTCAAGATCATGGGTGACATATCTTTGTTCATGTTCATTTAAATTTTTTGATTCATAACTGATCACCTATCCTTCCTACATAAGGAACCCACTTAATCCTTCCTTGCAAGCATCAATACAAACCAAGAAAAAAATTTCACGGTTTGCAATCTTCAAAACAAGGGCATTGGTCTAAAGATGCTTTAGCTACTGAAAGTTAGCTTCACACTTTGTTGACCATATAAATGTATTTCCCTTCCTCTGTAATGAATTAATGGGATGACCAATCTTGGAAAATCCATTAATCAACCTTCTATAATATCTAGCTAATCCCATGAAATACCTTACCTCTATCACATTTCAATGGGCAGGCCAATCCATGATTTCCTTGATCTTTTTGGGATCTACTACCAATTATTCTATTGAGATTGTGTGGACCAAATACTATATTTATTTCCAAAAGAAGTCACACTTATTGAATTAGAATACATTTGGTGATCTCTCAATACTTGTAACACCATTCTAAGATGCTCTTCATTCTCTTCCTTGGTCTTGGAATATACCAAAATATCAACCACAAACACTCATACAAACTTATCCAAATAATTACCAAGAACGTTATTCATTAAGCACATGAAGGTAGTTGGTGCATTGGTAAGCCCAAATGGCACTACCACAAACTCATAATTTCCATACCTTTTCCTAAAGGTTGTATTTTGGATGTCCTCATCCCTAATCTTAACTTGTTTATAACCCGATCTCAAATAAATATTAGAGAAAATTCTAGCTCCTCTAAGGTGGTCAAAGAGTGTTGGACATAGCATCATTAATGTGTTGTCATTGATTTCAAATAGTATAACAGTATGTAGAGTTAATGTGAAATAAATATATGCAGTATGATAGTATGCAGAGATTAAAAAGCTCAGGGGGGTTAGTGAATGAAGATCATAAGTTGAGAAGAGATGATGCACCTGAAGCTCAGATTAAATCATGCAGAAATTAAAGCTTAGGAGGGTTAGCGACTGAAGAACATGAAAATCATAAGGCAAAGCGCATTGCAAAAACATGATCAGATCAAGTCAGGACCGTTGGATACACAAGCACGAGATCAATGGAAGGGATGGATTGTGGAGAGAAAAAGGAGAATTAAACAACATATTATTCCCAATACAGCAATTATTCTAGACTTTCAGATTACAAGAGAAGGGTCATTTTAGGACTAGTCAACAATTAGATCAAATTAGGACCGTTGGATACGCAAGCGCCAGATCAATGGCAGGGATATATTGTGGAGAGTGAAAGGATAATTAAACAATGTGTTATTTACAATCCTGCAATTAGTGTAGATCGTTAGATCTTATAGATTCAAAGATCGATGACTGTGGTTGATCCACCAACAATCGCACAACTTCAATTGTGGAGTTTGGGCGACGGGATAAACCACACTCAATTTATGGTTCTAGAATCTACATTGACCGTCAATGGTCACCTATCAATAGATCTACAGTTGGCATTAGTTCCACTACCAACAAGCAGTTTCCATTGCGGAACTCGATGATAGTTTTAAACGTCGTGCTAGTTGAGGACCCTGCATCATCCTTTATCATTGATCTACTTCGATACCATTCTCGACTGATGGATCAAGTTGAGTGGAAGGATAGGATAAGCAAGGAAAAAAGTTGAGATTCTGAATATCCGAATTCTCGATAGACATTGGATCACTTTAAGTGGAAGGATAGGATAAGAAAAGAAGTAGAGTCGTTGGATTTAAACCAAGGCATAGAAGCATCACAGACAGATCAAGCCTTCGATCTAAGATCACAATCAAAGAACAACATTCAATTCGGGTTAAAATTTGTGACGAGGTTATACTTCGGGGAATCTCACTTCGGGAGAATTGGGAAGTGGATAAATTGAATTACCCAAAGTCCCAAAGACTGAAGTTCCAAATTCACGAGGTTAAGACACGTAGCACTCACATTGAGAGCCCACGTCATCAATAGTGACGTCATCTAAGACACATGGCCCAATCGGGTGGTGACAAGTGTCAATGTCCCTTAGGTACTTTAAGCACATGTAATCCATGAATCCGGGTGACACATGGCATCCACTCAGGAAGCTCCATGTCAACAAGTGACGTCAGCAACTTACGTCACTCCGAGAGTTTTTACTTTGAGAGTTTCACCACCAACAAACGACCTAAGTCCCGAAGTCCCGAAGGTCAAATTCCTAAAGTGGACATGAGTCGTTTGATTTGAAGAGCACTTCGGGAGAATTCTCAATCGTTCAAGATTATGGACACGCATCTATTATACGAGAGATTTGTAAAGAGGCTAGAAGTCGTGAAGGACAAAGTCCTAAAGTCCCTAAGTGGACATGAGTCGTTCGATATGAAGAACACTTTGGGAGTGTTCTTGACCGTTGATCAAGTATAGTGGAAATATAGCATAAGTGGAATAGTCAAAGTCCTGAAGTAAATGAGAACTGTCCATCTCATCGAGATATTAAAACGTGATCGTTGATTTTGATAATTGATCAAGAACTTGATTAGCCTAGCATAAGGTCACCACTTGAGGTTGTATGGAATATAGAAACAAAGGGCGAAAGAAGATGCATTGCTTAAATTAATAAGCCCATGGTCCTATGTCTATGGTCATATGTAAATGGTTTGAAGGAAGTGCCTCTACAATATACAATTTCTGCAACACTCACAGAGACAAAGGAAATTGATCCATACCTTAGATTGATTTATGAAAATAGGGGGGATACCAGGTTTAAAGATAAAGACCCGGAATGATGTTCTATGGTGGTCCCAAAGTTGTTGTAAATGGACAAGTTAGTTGTAACTTGTGGAACAAGTCGGTCCAATAACTTAAAACAAGTTGTGAGCATAAACGAGTATAAATACAACCATGATTGGTTCACTTGAAAATGAGCTTGAGTAGGTAAGAGGTGGATCTTAACCTGAGGTCATTGATTTCTATAATGATGATTCTTTGACATAGAAAGGTGTGAATAATAGAGAGAATATGAAGTGAATAAGGTGTGAATATCAAAGAGAAGATGGAGTGAATAAAGTGTGAATTTTAGAGAGAAGATGAATTGCGGTGATGAGAATTTGTGGTATACCTTTGATCATGAGATAGAGTTGATTCCATAATTGGATCACTGCTACTAGATTTGGTTGAACTACTATATTATATCTAGTTGGATAGATTGCATTCTATCAGCAATCTAGGTCTTGTGGCAAGCTAGGTCTTGCTTGAGAGTTGGTGCTCTCCTCGGATTTGGTGCTCCTTACTTCAGTTGGTGCTGATAAAAAATAGTTGGTGCTGGGAAAAC
>SNQJ01S0051091.1:115989-131631 GCA_010110895.2 Picea sitchensis
ATGAAGTCTCACTTGAAGTAGTAATAGGGGGTTGCAAGACACAGGTGTCTACAACCAAAGAAAATTCAAAGTGGATCCAGGGAAACAACACATAGCACTCTATTATTATTTATCTCTCTTAAGCCTACTACACAAGAGATATCTCTGATCTAACACAATAATGTAATAATAGTATAACAGATATCAAATAACACAACATCAATCACATAGAACAACTAGATATTTGTGGTTCACCCTCTCCCTAGGGCTATGTCCACATAACTTTGTTTCTTGATATATTATATGAAAACATACAATTCTATCTTCGCACTTAGCTTGCAGGTCTCTCTCTCTTTCTCTTCTTCTCTCCCCTCCCTGTGTAGCTAGTTGCAGGGTTGATCTTCGCACCCATCTGAAGATATTACAATACAAGAATGCTCTCACAACACAATAATTCTCTCACGCAACAACACTAATCAATCAACATCAACAACACAACCCAAATTTGAATCAACCCTCCCAAGTCTTCTAGACCTTTATTTATACATTACATAGAAAAATTCTAGGTGTCAAAACCCTAGATCCAAAACCCTAGGTCAACTTGACCTGTGATTTAAGGGCTTCGCCAGCTTGTTCTTCCTTATTTTCCATGAGGTTCTCCAAAGCATCTGATGGTGGATTTTTCCGCTTGTTGAGTTTTCCATGATCCCTCTTCTTTGTTGATCTGTCTTCCTCGATATTCTCTTCCAACGGATAGATTTTCTCTTACTTCGCTTCTTCTCTTCTTATTCTTTGACCACTTCAACCCATTCTCAGTTAATGTGCCTTCCACACAGTTTGTACTTCGCTCTTCTTCCTTAATCTTTTCTTACTTCCATAACCAAGGGCCAACAGGCCTCTGACACTCACCTATGACTTGTCCCGAGTCATTGTAGGGTTGAACCTTCAGTAACACTTTGACTACAGACTGCGTGGAGTAGCCTATACTTTTTTCTTTATCCCTCCCTGTTGTGTGCAGATTGTCTTTTCTATGTCTGGTACCCAGTTTCAACTACACCTGGTACCGAGACCCTTCTTCCTTTGTTTTTACTGAGAGTTGCGAGGTAGCTAATTGTCATAATACAATTTCAACCGGCTCCCATTGACTAAACCTTCCTTTCATTCTCCATTCAGAGTCTTCAACTGCATAGCTCCTCCTCCTGTAACATAGGCAACCTGATATGGCCCAAGCCAATGTGTCCTAAACTTCCATGGATGCTTCATGAACTTGCTATCATATATCAATACCATATCTCCTTTCTTAAATGCTTTCTTCTTGATATGTCTTTCATGGTAGGCCTTTTCTTGTTCTTTCTGTACCTGCTGATGAAATCATGCAATAAACCTATCTTCCTCTAATTCCACCAACTGCGCAATCCTGTCTTTGCGTCATCCATATCTGTAAATGATGCAATTCTTAATCTAGGAACTAAATATTCCATAGGTACCACTGCTTCCGGGCCATAAGCTAACTTAAAGGGAGTCTGCATTGTCATCTTTATGCAAGTGATTTGATAAGCCCATAACTTTTTTGGCACTCTCAAATCCCAATCATCTCTGTTCACACTACAAATCTTCATCGGCATTGTCTCCAAGATATTATTGAAATATTAGAATGTACCATTCGCTTGTGGGTGGTATGGTGTTCTCTTTTGATGGTCAACTTCAAATTACTGAGTCAACACTTCAATGGTTTTATTAATAAAATGTGTACCTTAATTACTCATAAGGGTATTTGGACATCCAAATCTGGTTATGATATCATCAAATATGAATCATGCAGTTGTAGTTGCACTACAGTCCTTAATTGCTCTTGATTTTGCCCATCTTGTCAAATACTCTATCGCAGTGATGATGTATCGAGCTCTTGTGTGCTTTCCTGGTGGGTTGATAGATCCCACAAAATAAATGGCCCACTTCTCAAATTCATGTAACGTTAGTTGAGGTGATAAAGGCATATCATCTCTTCTGGAAGGTTTCCCCACTCTTTGGCATACATAGCAGGATTTGTAGTATTCTTTAGCATCTTTATGTAAAGTAGGCCACCAGAGGCCAGCTCTAAGAACCTTATGCATTGTTTCTTTCCCTGCATAGTGTCCTCCTGTGATGCCTTCATGTGCTTCTGTGGGAATCAATGGTCTTTCTGCCTTCATAACCCATCTCCTCAAAATCTCATTGGGTCCCATATTATATAGTTGTCCAGCTAAAAGTGAAAAATCTACGGCGTGAACTACCAGTTGTTTATTCTGAATGATTGTATACTCACGAGGTGCCATTCCTGTGGATAGGAATTAAACTATCTTGTCAAAGTGATCATCAACTTTCTTAATGGCCAACCGTTGTGCATCTGGCAGTGTATCCTCCAAACTGGTAGGTTCCTCTCCATGTTCTAACTTGGACAAGTGGTCAAGTCCCGTGTTCATTCTCCCTAGCTTGACCACAATCTCAAAATCATATTCCTGGAATAACAGTACCCATATTCATATTCTTCCCCCCAACACTAGCTTGTTGACTAAGTATTTCAACGCAGAGTGATCAGTGAACATCTTAAAATTTCCTCCCAACAAGTAGTGTTGAAACTTCTAGAGCGCGTATACCGTAGCTAAACCTTCTCTTTCAGTGGTAGTGTAATTTATCTCATCTGTAGAGATATTCCTACTAGCAAAGGCTAGTGGGTGGTCAATATCTCCTGCTCCTAGTTTTTCTAACACTTCTCCTAGCGCAATAGATGAAGCATCGACATGAACGTGGAATTCCTTACTCCAAATGGGAAAAACCAGAATAGGCGGAGTAACCATTTTCTACTTTAGTGTGTCGAAGCTCTTCTGACATTCCTCTGACTATTGAAACTGGTGATCTTTCTTTGAAATTTTTTCCATGGGTGTTTTTATCTATGCATAACCCTTCATAAACTTTCTATAGTATCTAGTATGTCCCAGCACAGTGCACAGTTGTCTAACCAAAGTAGGGGGAGGTAGATCAACAATGATGGCAATCTTGGAAGGATCTACCAACAACCCCTTCTTACATACAATGTGTCCCAATAATACTCCAAAAGGTGAAAGGAATATGCACTTCTTCAGGTTCAAGGCAATCTGACATTTCCTGCACTTATCCAACATTAGTCTCAAACATTCAATATCAATTTTCAGTAAGCTAAAAACAATCCAATCATCAAAATATAATTCCGAAAAATTGTGTAAAAATTCCTTGAATGCTTCGACCACCACCCTGGAAAATATGGTTGGTGCATTCTTCAATCCGAAAGGCATCACAATGTACTAGAAAGAACCCCATTTTGTTGCAAATGTGGTCCTATGTCTTTCTTCCTTAGCAATCTTGATCTGGTGATAACCTAAAAATCCATCTGTGAAGGAGTAACATCCATGTCCTCCTACATTATCTATCACTTCATCAATAAACGGTGTAGGGAATGGATCATGTAAGCATGCATCATTCATTTTTATTAAATCTACATAGATTATGATCTCTCCTGACTTCTTATCATGGACTACCATAGGGCTAATCCATTCTAATTATTCCGCAGGTTCTATGATTCTTGCTTCCAACATTCTGTCTAACTCAATCCTAGCTTTCTGCTTATACTTGGGATTCAGTCTGTAGGGTATCTGCTTGAATGGTCTTGCATCTGGTTTCAAAGGGGTCTTTGTTTCTCCCATGGGCCCTTTAATGCCCTTCATGTCCCTGAACTTAGTTGGAAACAAGTCCCGATATTCATGCAGTAATTTTGTAATCTTATCAATAGTGGCATCATCCAAATAATCTCCAACGTTGGCCAACTTAGGTGCTTGCTCTATTCCAATATTAACTTTCTTGCTTTTAATTGGTTTTCCAATGAAACGTAGTTCAATCCATGGCCCTTCTATGTCTCTCTGTCCTTTAGTTTATGCGATGTTCACATTCCTAGGATAATCATCTTCATCAACATTGATATTGTAAAAACCCTGTAATTTCTGAAGAGGTGCAGTCCATTCATCTTCTTCTTGCTCCAAAGGGAGGTTAGGTTCTTACTCAAAGACTTTATGTCTTACAACTTGTAAATCTTGATCTATTGTGGGGTACTGACTTTCAAATAAAAATGTATCTATAAAGTTTTGAGTCATACGGTACCAATCTGAAGTGGTGAGTCGCAGTTCTTCTTGAAGATACCAATTGATAGGCGTAGTATCCAAAGTGTTAATGAACTTATGAACCCATTGTTCTTTAGGAATGTTGCTTCAGGCCTCCAAACAAATCCGTATATGGTCCTTCAAACATATCTGACCTGTGTATCGAACTTCACACCCTTCGACTTGGTCTGAAAAGTGCATTATCATCAAAGTGAGACATTGTACCCACTCTGTGATGTTCTTCTTGTGTGTTCCCCACCATCGTGTTGGTGTTTCTTTCAAGGCTTCATCTAGTTCCAACATCCTATGTTGTACTGGTACAATTTCTTCAAATTCCAATAAGAATGTTTCTAAATTATTTAAACCATCAAATGTGGGTAGATTACTTATTTATGTGCCAATCCAGCTAACTTCCTTGGTCAATTTGGCACACCTCCTTGCAAAAACTTCATACATTATGTTTTTCCAGTTCTCCAATGCTTCTTTTGAATCTGATGAGCATGCACTTTCACTTCGCCAGCTTAAATTTCCATTTGTCGTTGGAATAATGTAATCATGGTGTCTTGTTGTCAAATTATATATGTTCTCTAGTTCATAAGCATCGTCTTCCTCTCTAATAGGTTCTGTGTATCTGCGACCTTTAGCAGGATCAAGAGGTGCAATGACCCTAAGGCCATCACCTTCAAATGTCAGTCTTATTTTATTTATGTCAACAACAATCGAATTGTTGAAATCCCAAATCAATTCCTAACAGTGCAGGATAAGGACAACTATCATCAACTATCTCAATCACTTCGAAGTCTGCAAATGTCCTTACCCCGTCGATGTCCACGGGGACATGCTCTAGTCTTCCAAAGGGGCTTACTACCTACTAATTATCCATCCTGATTCTGATAGGAGAGTAAATCAACTTAGGTTTTCCCATYAGTCCCTAGGTTTTCTTCGTCATAACATTGACTTATGATCCCAAGTCAAGGACCGCATAATCTATGTCATAGTATCCAATCTAAGAATTAAGGTGTAGTTCCTTGTTTTTCCTTCTCTTTCTAGATACTTGATGTACTAATTTATTCAACAAAGGATCTACCCTTCCTATATCATACTGTCTGATCAAGTGTTGTAGTTCTTTCACAACTCTTTCATCCTTAATCAAATTAATGAAAGTATAAATGAAATCCATAATTTTTCTTACCTCTTTTCCTTCTCCCAACGAGGCAGACTGATCGAATGCCAAAGGCATTCCACATTATCTCACTTATGGTTGTGTCTTAGATGAAGAGGCATTTTCTCTTCCAAATTATTTTCTTGCCTCTTCAAACATCTTTTTTTCCTTCCTTGGATCAAACAACCGTGTCTTCTCTGCAACTCTTATGATCCTTGATACCTCTGTAGTATTTTCTAGAGTCACCCTGTCTTATCCTATAACAATAACTCCTCTAGTGATAACATCGACTCTAGGATCCTCTCTGTGAGGTTCCACTGATATCAGTTACACTTGATGGTTTCCACCCCATCTTTCTTGAAGTTTCGCCAGCAATACTGGACAATCTTCAATGACGTGTTTAAATGAGTTGCAGTAGTTGCAAGTGGTACAAGGGTTATGAAAGTCCCTTGCCAAGTGACCAGGTTGGGTGCAGTTATAACAAATGATATGACCTCTACCTCGACCCATGCCTCCACCTGGTCCTCTTCCTCTGAATCCACCGTGAGGGTTGAATTTTCCTCTTCCTGGGGAATTAAACTGCGTAGCGTTTCCCTCCTATTGTATTTCTCCTTGAATCCTATATGTATCTCTTTACCTTTTATGCAAGAGGTCATAATCCCTACAGTCCTTCTCATCATTCCCCATAGATTTACAGAATGTGCAATAAATATTGGTAGGGGTCTGGACATATTTTTGCATGCAATAACATTCACCAGGGTGATGTCTATTTCTACATACCTCACACCAGGGTAGAGTAACCTTCTTCAAAGGGATTGAAGCTCTGGAGGCCAAGTATTCATTAAATAGAGGACAGTGCTCCTTGTCATGGCCCTCTGACTTACATCTGATACACCAGATGTCTTCTCTTTTATATTTTCCCTCTTCTTTCTTCATATCTTCGACATGCATAGATAAGCTAGTTAGCTTAATCAAAATTTGACTCATACCTGAGATGGATTCTCCCATAGGGGTTGATTCTAGTTTCATGGCGATCTCTAGTACCTCAGTCTACGAAGAAAACTTCTATTACATCAGAGGAACTTTGATGTGTGGTAGGAGGGAAGTAATGAAGCATTCCTTATTCTTCTCATCTAGAATCTGAAATCTCAAACAGCATGTCAAGGTCTTAAAACTCTGATCAAATTCCCACATAGGTTCAACTACTCTCTACTTGATTTCTTTTAGTTTTGTAATGCACTGTGACTCTGACTTGGGTTTCTTGAATTCTTCACTCAACAGAGTCTTGATATCATTCAGTGGTTTAGTATGTACAGTTGCTTTAACAAACTTCATGTACCAACTTAGTGTGTGGTCTCTCATGGTGGTACTAAACTGAGCTCTCTTAACAGCTTCATCATTGACTTGCTTAATACTCCATACAGCTTCGCATAAAAACCAKTGTTGATCARGATWTTCATATCCATATCCTCTAAATATAGGTAACCTCATTTCATATTCCATAGATCTTATTAGGTTTCTTCACTGAGTGTGTACTGAACTACTGGTAATAGTGCTCTGAGTGCTCTGATAACTCTAACTACTTAGGTTATTTAATGCTTCTAAAACAACGAGAGGAGTAGTACTACTTACTTCAACGGTAGGCGTAGTCCCTGAATTTACTAATTCTTCTCGATGAGGTTCTTTAGTATTCCTCTCCTCTTCCCTAGAAGACTCTAAATACTCCTCGTTCAACATCTCTTCTTCCTCTCCATTTCAAAACCCTTCATCATGTGCTAGTGGTTCGTGATTTTTCTCAAACAGGTTCACCAGAGGTATCTCTCTGAATGCTCTCCCACTACGCGTGTGTCCAACCTTTGTGTCATTGTCGATGTCTGATTTCTTGAACATTAGATTTTGAATCCGATCGATCATTGTATCTTCAATATGTTCTTCTCATGCAATAGCATCTTGATATTCAACTTCAAAAAGTGTTAAAATTTTCCCCTAGGTCCCTTAAAGAAATATCTCTATGCTTGGCTATATGACTCTACTTTGTCAATAGAAAACTTAGTAATGTACCCTCCAATAGTGCTATCAAACCAGTGATTTACTGCTCTTGACACATCGTTATCAATTATCTTGACCTTCTTGATCAACGTCGGCATCTAAACCACAGGTGGTCTAGATCTGATTTCAAACTCGGTATCTGCTAATCTAGCTAACCACTAGTATAGCTCTTTATGAATTCCTCCAAAGAAAATCTTGTGTATGTCGGTGAATATGTACCTTCCCAATCAATCTTCTGTACTAATGCTATGGTTCTTGTTCTGAGCTTTAGCGAAGTCGTTCTCTTGTTCTTCTATCCACTTATGAATCTCTGTCTTCGATGGAAACCACCTTGGCATTCCCTCAAGAATATCCTATTCCCGACAATGAAACCATTTGTTGGCATAGGGGCAGACCCAGGGTTCAACTCTTATAGCACACCAACAAGCCCTAACTACCGGCCCTTTCGGAAACACCTGCGAAGCAAATCAAGCCTCACCCAAAGTAGAAATAGGGGGTTGCAGGACATAGGTGTCTACAACCAGAGGAAATTCAAAGTGGATCTAGGGAAACAACACATAGCACTCCAGTATTATCTATCTCTATTAAGCCTACTATGCAAGAGATATCTCTAATCTAACACAATAATGCAATAACAGTATAACATATAACAAATAACATAGCATCAATCACACAGAACAACTAGATATACATGGTTCACCCTCTCCCTAGGGCTATGTCCACAGAACTGCATTTCTTGATATATTATATGAAAAAATACAGTTTTATCTGCGCACTTAGCTCGCATATATCTCTCTCTTTCTCTTATTCTCTCCCCTCCCTRTGCACCCAATTGCAGGGTTGATCTTCGCACCCAGATGAAGATCTTACAATACAAKAATGCTCTCACAACACAATAATTCTCTCACACAACAAAACTAATCAATCAACATCAACAACACAACCCAACTTCGAACCAACCCTCCCAGGTCTTCTAGACCTTTATTTATACATTACATGGAAAAAATTTGGGTGTSAAAACCCTAGATMGAAAACCCTGGGTGCCTAAACCCTAGGTCAACTTGACCCRTTCTTTAAGGGCTTCTCCAGACTGTTCTTCTTTATTTTCTGTGAGGTGCTCCAAAGCATTCGATGGTGGCTTTTTCCGCTTGTTGAGTTGTCCACGATCCCTCTTCTTTTTTAGTCTGTTTTCCTCGATATTCTTTTCGAACAGATAGCTTTTCTCTTACTTCGATCCTTATTTTTTTCTTCTTTGACCACTTTGACCCATTCTCAGTTAGCAGTTCATACTTCTTTCTTCTTCCTTAATATTCACTTGTTTCCATAACCAAGGGCCAAAAGATGGAATAGATTATTCTTCATGGAGAGAAAAAATGAAACAATAATTTGAAGTCAAGAGGATATGAGGTTTGGAATTCAGTAGTAAGAAAGCCCTGGGACTTAACTACCTCAAAGAATATATCCAAGATTGAAGCCCAAATAAGAGTAAGGAAGAACAATGAAGTGGCAATGAAGATTTATCTCAATGGATTATCAGATATCGTCAAGGAAAGCATGGGACTATGCACATCCGTGAAGGACTTATGGATGAAGTTAGAAAATATGTATCAAATCAAAAGAGAAGACATAGAAGACATTCCTATCAAGGATGAAGGGGAATCTGACTCAGCCATCAATAAAGGTGAAGACTCTCCACAATCTTCTGATTGCAATAATTTTGATATTGAATTCTCCCCTGCAAATAAAGAACAAGACTCAGATACAATAGATGAATGTTATGTTAGAATTTATCCCATGGAATAAATAGAAGAAGAACTATCAAATGCCAAACATAAAGTTGAATGGGGTCTCTATGAATACCACTATGACCATAACTATTCAGACTATAGCTATCTTCATGGCTACACTAAATAATTTCTTGAAAAGAGTCAAAGGCATATCTTAGAAATAAAGGAAATGCTCAAAGACAATGAAAAGATAATATTTGAGAAAGATAATCAATTAGAAGAAAAAAAAGAGGAGATCGAGAAGTTGAAGAAAGAAATTAGTCAAGTAAAAGAAAAGAAAAAAGGAATATGATGAGCTTAGCAATCAAAATCATATCTTGGAAATAAAGGAAAATCTCAAAGACAATGAAAAAATCATATCCGAGCAAAATATTCAGCTAGAAGAAAAAGAAGAGGAGATTGAGAAATTGAAGAATGAAATCAGTCAAGCAGAAGAAGAAAAGAAGGAAGATGATGAACTTAGTAGAAACCTTGCAGATCTAAAAGAACTAAGAGAAAGCAATGTCAATCTGAAGACCCAACTTGACGAAGCCAAAAGAAGAGAGGAGGTAGTGAGGAACCAGTTGAACAAAAGGGAAGAATCATGTCATAAGATGGAAGAATAAGTTATGAATCTTAGAAAGAAGGTTGAGAAGTCAAAACACCCAAGTCAAGTTCTTGAACAACTCCATGACCTTGGATGAGATCTTGGATAGTCATAGATCACCAAATGAAAAATCCGGTCTTGGCTACAACAAGGAAGAAATTAGTACTCCTAAGAAACCTGATGCAAGTCCTTCATTTATAAAGGGTGAAGACAGGTCTGATGCAGGTGTTTCATTTATAAAAAGTGAAGTCATGTCTGATACATGTCCTTCATTTGTAAAGGGGGAAAGAAGGTATGATGCAGGTCCTTCATGTTCAATGAATGAAAGAAACACTACAATATTTAGAAGATCAGATCAAGGAAGACATCCTGAAGCTACTCATACACCTCAAAGTAAGTTTAGAAGAGAGACACCTTCATGGATGAATCAAAGGAGGTATGAGAGTGTTTTTAATGGTTATTATTTTTCTTGTGATGAATATGGTCATAAAGCCTTGGATTGTAGGCATCATGGAAGAAAAAAAGTTGGTAGGTTCAACAACAGTATAATATGTTTGAACTACAGTATGGTTGGACATATTGCTACACATTGTTAAACTATGAGATGCTACAATTGTGGTGGATATGGCCATTGTTGGCCTACGACCAAGTTTTGAGGATCCTTGGTTATTTTTGAGCATTTTGGGACTTCGACAGGCTGTCGAAGGTGGGGCGCAATACGAAGTGGAGATCACGGGATATTGGCCCCTTTTTAGGGCTTTTTGGGTTTTTGATCTTACGTAACAGGTATGGGAATGTCAGCCCATGGGTTTACCCATGCTTAGGCCTATTTTGTAATGTATAAATAGAAAGCTAGGCAATGTAGGAAGTAGTTCGATCTGTGTGATTGAAGGGTTGTAAAGTGTCTTAAGTGATAAGTGTTAATTGCTAAGTGCAAGTGGTAACTGTAATTTCTTTGTGCATACTGTGTGAGGCTTTCAGAGCTAAGTGCAAGTGATTGTAAGAGACTGTGGAATTCTTTATGTTGTAACTCAAGGAAGGAGGATCTAGTGAGGTTCGCAGATCTCCTGGCCTCTACGGATTACGATCTCAAGGCTCTGTGCATGTAGATGATTGACTGAAGATAATAAAGAAGACAAAGAGTTGGTGGAAGTAGCCCCAGGGTGGGGGTGAACCACGTATATCCTATGTCATGATTGCTAAGTGCTCTGGTTGTTCTTTGTCTATGTGTTGTGAATGATTTGTGCTTTATGGTTGCTATCTTGGCTATATGATTAAATTCTTAGTGCGTTGTTAGATGATGAATGAATTTAATATGGTAGCTTAATGTTGAATAATGTGAATGAATGCTAGATCTGATCTATGTTAGTATGATTAGATCTTGAATCTATTGGATCTAGGGGAATGTTGCAATGATTTATTATTAGGGTTTAACTGCATTGTAAACTAAGGATGGATATTGATGAACTATAAATTCTAAGTGCTATGTTAAGGAGTTACAATCACAGATATCTGTCTCAGCTAAGGTTGCAGACACTGGAGTCCTAAAACCACCCCTGCATCTACCTTGGGTGATACTTCATATGCTTTGCAAGTGTTTCCGAAAGGGCTGGTAGTTAGGGTTTTGTTGGTGCGTTCTTGTAGCGTTGAACCCCGGGTTTTCACATGTGCCAACAAATGGTTTCGTTGTCGGGATCTGAAACTATGATTGTTGGGAAATAAGGAAGAAGAAGCTCTATGCGAAGATCTGACCTGAAACTGCGAAAGATTTGTGCATAGATTTGTTTCCTTAGTGCGTAGTACTCTACTTGGATTGTGAAGCTATGTGCTAAGAAGAAGAGTTAGATCCAAAGAAAAGAGGTAAGATCTGAAATATTTGTGCTTTGATAAAGCTAAGAATAGTGAAAAGTTTTAGATCTGGAAGTTTTGTGCTATGCTGAAAGTAAGATTAGTGGAAATGTTTGTTTCAAGAATATGGATCTAGGTATGTTTAATAAAATTTGTCCTAGTAGGGCACAACTAGAAGAAAGAATATTTGATATGAGTAGATCTGATTAGAAAAGTGAAAGATATGTTTTTCATATGCATAGAAAGAATGTTTGGAGTGACAAATGGATGCAGGATCCTAGAAATATTTTTTTGCAGGTTAGCTACCATGATCCTAGTGCACAGTACAAGAAAGGATGGGGATCATTTAAGAGAAAGAGAGGATTAAATCTTTATTACAGTTGCATAAGACAGGGACATGTTGCTAAGGAATGCTCTGGTAGAAGACCTAGTTGTCTTTGTTGTAAATCTATAGACCATGAAGTTTTAGATTTCCCTAGAATGATTGATAAGCTTGAAATAATGAATATGAGACAAGAAAACCATGAGAAAGGTAAAACAAATAAGACCGTGGAAGAACCCCAGAAAGAATCAGAGACTGTGTTACTGCAAATGAAAGATACCCTGAATGACCACCGAAATATCAACTTACTAGATATCTTCAAAGAAAAATGATACATAGAAAAATGAATAGGAGACTTCGACATAGACTACATTCTGGATCAAGAAACACAGGTGAATATCATGACAAAAATAAATTGGGAAGCCTGCTACAATTCCTTCACTAGGAGGGATAGGATTGTTTAGAGGAAAGTTGATAACCATGTGTGGAAGACTTACCCATACATCTATGAGTGCCCATGGAACTTCGATAGAGGAAGATTTTGAGGTTGTTAAATTTATTGAGAACAGTGCCCCATTTTCTATATTACTAGGAAAACCTTGGATTGAAAGGGATCAGGCCAGAAGGAAAGAAGAAAAATTCTTAGAGAAGAAGAAGCAAGAGTTGAAAGATTTCATGACTAGGAGGATTGCACACTTGATTCAAGAATAGGAGAACATATCAAATATATTTAAAACCAGAAACTTGGAGGTTGAATTTGGAAGAACACAAGAAGACTCACAAAAAATCGAAGCACCTATCCCAGATAAAGAAGACGTATTTCCCCTGAATCCTAGGAAAGAATCCGAACAGCGTGAATTTACTATGCCAAGAGGAGATAAGAATCAAAATGGAAAGAGGAATATCGAGATGAAGCTCATTGGAAAGAAGACTAGAAAACTAAGTAAGAAGATATCAAAGATCGAAAAGTTATTGAACGTTCAAGAGGAAACTTTGCAGAAGGAAAATTTCCAAAACTGGGACTTCGTCGAGATATCAGAACAACGCCACATGGCACTTTGACATGGAGAAGTAATATAGTTGTTGGACACAATATAACCGTTAGACTAGTGCCACGAACAGTTAGAATGACATTCATGGTCAGAAAGATCTCCATCGTACCGTTGGGACCGCACTGTAATGGACATAACTGAATTCATGAAGGCTTCTCGCCCGTTGGAGAGATTCATTGCCTAGTTATCTACTTATTCCATTGAGTCTTGCACCGAGAACACTTTTTCCAAATGTGATTATCCAAGCCCGCAGATTAGTTGATTTCACACAGTGATCATCGAGCTATCACCATCCATCCCATTTCATTGAGTAAGTTACTTTTCAAACCCGAGATATTCAACCACGAGCATGTATGTCCGAACAACTTAGCACAGTCGAAGATTCTGTGAAGGAGGTACTCATCGACCTTATGATTGAAAGAGTAATGTCTGAAAGGGTAATGTCTGTGGGTGTACAAGCGTCATCGACGAGAGGGGTGCAAGCCTCTCTATCGACCACTCACAGATTCGGGCCATCCCGAGTCATTATAGAAAAGAGAACCAAGCACAAATATGACCTAGAAAATGTGAAGTTAATCCTGACCATATTACCAAAATATATCCCGCCTCTAATCGGCATGGTGAGTCATGATAGTGTGTCGAGATATTTTGATTACACCATGGTTACTTCAAACCTCCCGAAGGGGATACGCGCAGTTAGAGCACAGTAGGACAAGATCATAGCATTTAAGTTCAACGACTTCAACCTAGGAGACTGTAAGAACCATAGTATGTTCACCCCATATAAATACTTGACCAGGACAAAGGGGAAGAACTCGAAAATAATCCCCTAGCCATGGACGATGAACCTTGCGTAGTCCACCCTTTTAAATGTAATGAAGATCCCACATTTTGGATGGCACCAGGAGGTTAACGCATGTGTTAAGATACTACTCTCATGCTACCATGGCATCTACTTATGGCTAGACCGATGTATCATAATCGATCCAACATTGATCTATAGGATCCTCGAATTGAGCATGTAAGGACCCAACCCACAGGACTTCTACCCAGGAAAAGCTACAGATCGTTCCTTAGCACAGAAGATCAAGGATACCTACAGCGATGTTGAGAAGGGGACATGAGGCTACAAGATAGCCTCCATCCAATCATGACACAGTGCGCCTAGCATGCCAATTAATTACAGGAAAGCTAGTAAGGAAGAACAGACCCATGCAGGTCACTGGGTTTGTCGTTGACCTCGTAGGGAAATGTGTGGAAGGCCTACAGATGAACTTGGTGAATTACCTAGTTAACCAGGTGGAATTAGAATACTGTGAAGCACAGGATTAGGGCTACGAGTTCCACTTTAGCTAGCTCATGATCCTCATCATGTTTATTTCTTGGGAAATACCGAAAGGTGAGACCTTCCCGGACACTGAGCCATTCGAACCACTTGCTGCAAAGTTCACCACGCTCTGGTACTCAAGCAATATGGGAAAACAGTGGCAGTCAAACACAGTATTTCACACATATTATCTCCAACTGAAGAGGTTTGTCGAAGCTTAACCTCGCATGACACCAAACACACTACAGCGGTTCCAACCCCTCATGAAGTTATGTGCATATCGATACTTCATCTATACCATCGCATGAGCAGATGAGCATAAGAAGGAGATTCAGTCATACTACAAGCTCACAGAAGAGGACCTTGAGGATATAACTAAGGACTGGTCAACATAACTCCTTATTCTCATTGATCCTACAGAGATTTATGACCCCGAACCGGATAGCTCGGAGGCCACTCACAAATAACATGACACACCTGGAACCAGCAGAAGGAAAAAGACCAGAGAAATCCAAGACTTAAGTAGTGCATCAGAAAATACTTCTTCAGTATCACCTGGTTGAGGGGGTGATGATGAAGTAGAAGAGATAAATGGAAAATAAGATGAGTAAAATCAAGGAAAAGTAACACTGCCTAGAGATGAGGTTGATCCTTTAAATAAGAGGAAGGTTTCTCCCTCGAAACCCTCTTCCCAGAAGAAATCCAGAGCCACCTTGACTAAGATCTAGACTCTGCTCATTTTCAATGACTTTGACTTCATCATCCCAGTTGTAAATGACGCCTCACAGGGAATATTGTAGAAACAAGAATCCAATAAGGAGGATATGTATGAAAGAATCGAGGTTGAACTCTGAGGGGTACTACATACCCTTCATTTCAGTCGTGCAGTGTCAGCTGCGCCCATGCCATCGAAATAACTAGAGTTGGGAGATGAGACAACTCAACTTTGTAGACTAGCTGATGTGATCGAATCTCACCTTTGTCGCGCACAGGAAGAAAAAGCACAAGCCACCCAGGCCTTGAATCAAGTGAAAGAAGTAGTCGTAGAACAATGTCAAGTTGCGGAGCAAGAGAAGGTTTCTCTCCAGAAAAAGTTTGAAGAGGAGAAAGCATAGATTCAGCAAGAAAAATAACAGTTGCTCACAGAGCAACTCGAAGTGAAAGAAGCAGTCAACAGATCACTTTGCTATATGACAGGCTTAAAGCCAAAGGAAGAAGACCGAGTGGAGCATCAAGTAGAGCAGCTCGTGAAAGCTATCCAACAGCTACAACAAATAATAGCAGACTTAGAGCTACGAACAGTGCCTAGCACTCTGCGGGATGTGAGGGATCAAAGAGAAGCAACTGCTCGAAGAACAGTT